>JASTWF010001299.1:0-93638 GCA_030390025.1 Squalus acanthias | reverse complement strand
CCCCTCCCCTCCACCACTCCCCCTCACCTCCCCCTCTCCCTCTGTCTGGGTACATGACCACATTTTCCTGGGCTGGGGTGCCCGACTTGACCTACGAGGAGTTGTCGGGGGCAGGAATCCCAGGACCGACGGACCGGGTTCCGAGACTTCCACCGGGACGTCCTGTGGTCCCACCACAGTCGCTGGCTCCGCCTCCCCTGGCTCCGCCTCCCTGACCTCGGGACCTGCAGCTTGTGGCACCGCTCCGCTCGGCCCAGCAGGCGGCCCTTCACTCGCAATCCCTACCTCCCCCGAGGGCAGGACGTTCAAGGCGGGCGGCTCGGGCTCTGAGGTTTCCGCCGTCACGCCCTGTGGTCCCACAGTGGCTGGCTCCGCCTCCCCTAGCTCCTCCCTCCTGTGTTCGGGACCTGCAGCCTCGGTGTCCACCCTGTGTGGATCTCTATCTGCAGCCCCTGTCCCTCCTATACCTGAATCGGGGGCGACCCTTTCGTCCTCCGATTCCCACTCTCCACTACCTTCACTATCCTCATCTTCGTCGAGTTCCTGGAACTCTCCCTCATCTGACTCCCAACCCCACAAAAAAGTTTCACAATTTTCCAGGATGTCTCCTTCCCTGATGCAAGCTGCTTTGCCTGCCTGTGTGCCTTGTGGTCCTACCTGGGGCTGCGAGTCCCCACTCGCAGGTTTTGCCCCTGTGGTTGGCCCTTGTGCACCTGGCTTGTACAGTTTGCACTGGTTTACGTGGAACCACTTAGTGCGCCGAGGTACTTTTACGGCGTATACCATGGGACTCGCCTTATCTACAATGTTGTAGGGTCCCATATACAGTGGTTCCAGACTCCCTACTCTGGCGTAGTTTCTGACCATGACCTGGTCTCCTACTTCCCACTCCCGCGTTTTGCGGGGTTCCAGCAACAGGCGATTGCCCTGATGCTGCCTTCCCATGTTCCCAGCCGCCTGCTCATACACCTGCTTCAGGCGCTCCAAGAGGGTCTGGGCAAACTTGTCCCTGCTTATCTCTTGGAGCTGACCCTCAGTGAGCACCGGCGCTAGCACATGGGTGGGGGTTCGCATGATTCTCCCAGTCATCACCTCGTGCGGGGAATACCCCGTACTTTTCGACTGACTGGCCCGGACCCCCATGAGGACTAAAGGCAGAACTTCCGCCCATTTTTGGGGCGAGTTCCTAGTCTCTTTCCTCAATTTTTCCTTCAGGGTCCGGTTCATGCGTTCAACAATCCCGGATGACTGGGGATTGTGTGCTACGTGCCATTTCCCTTCAATGCCCAAAAGCATGAGGGTGTTCTGCATCACCTGGCTGGTGAAATGACTCCCTTGGTCTGACTCCACAAAACGGGGAAGTCCCCACCGCGAGAACACTTCCCGGACCAAGATTTTTGCAGTACCCAGTGCCGTAGCTGTTCGACAGGGGAAGGCTTCCACCCATTTGGAAAACACATCCACCAAGACGAGGCAGTATTTATAGCCTCCCTGGGTGGTGGGCAGGGGCCCTATATAGTCGATCTGTATCGACTGCCATGGTCCCTCTACCCTTCTTACGTGCCCCATGGGCACTTTCCTTTTCTGGGGGTCTGGGTTGTTTGCAGCGCACACGAGACAGCTTGCACAGAACTCGCGGACCTGTTCCCTGAGCCCCAGCCACCATCCCGCTTGCTCTACCCGTTGCCAGGTAACCTCGGGCCCGGGGTGCCCTGCCCCTGGTCCCTCGTGAGCCAACTGGAGGAATTCCCTCCTGTGCTGCTGCGGCACAACCCACTGCTCCTCGCGGAACAGCATGCCTTCCTTAACTGAAAGGGTTGCCGTACTGTACGGACCCTCTACCTGCTTCCCCTCAGCAATGGTTTTTAGGACTGCTTTTAGGGCGGGATCCTGGTTCTGGACGATCTCAAGGTCTAGGGGCAATGCTACCCTGGTGTTCCCGGGATTCCTGTCCCTGCCTTGGATCGCTGCCATGGGTCTGGGCCCATAGGGGTCCCAGAAAATGCCGTTGCGGGCACCTTCCCTGGCTAGCGCATCCGCCTGCTGGTTGCCCTCCCCACGGGGCTCTGTGGAGGAGTGAGCTTTCACCTTATGGATGAAAATCTCCCCTTCCTCCCCTACTGCTGCTAGGATCTTTTCCAGCAAGGGCTTCACCGTCAAAGGTCGCCCGTCCGCGGAGGTGTATCCACGGCGGGACCAAATGGCCAGGTATTCCGTACACGAATTGCATGTGAACATACTGTCCGAGCAAATCGTGTATGGGGTTGGGAAAATGTCTGGGTGGGTAACGACGTACACCACTGCAGACAGCTCAGCCTGCTGCGCGCTCATGGTGCTAGGGAGCTTGATCGCCAGGGCAAGGTTTGCCGCAGGGTCATAAACTCCACACCCTGTGAGTCGTTCGCCAGCAGATACTGTGCTGGAACCATCAACATAAATCTCGCGCCCAGTGGGATGTATCCCGGCCCGCAAACCTATGTTGACGTCCCACACCCCTTCCACCGAACACCGGTGGGCTGTACCGGGATATACCAAATTGGCCGCAAGCCTGGGCTCGCAAAGACCTTTTACTCTAAGATCCATCTGGGAAAGAAGAAGGGTCCAGCGCGCAATGCGCACGCTGCTTACGGTCCCATCTTTAATCCTCCCATCTAGAAGCATCTTAGTTGGTGTATGATGGGTGAGGAGAGTGATGGGAGAGAGCCCTGTGAAGATCGCTGATCTTTTCACAGCCCAATGCGTGGCTAAAAGGTGCCTTTCGCAATTGGAGAAACTTCTCTCCACATCCGTTAACACCCTGGACGAATAGACAACCGGCCTCAGCTTGCCGTGGCGCTCTTGGAGCAGCACAGCGCTCAAGCTGTCTCCGCTGGCAGCTACCTCCAGGAAAAACTCCTTCCCCCCATCTATGGCCCCTAAGGCTGGCGCGGTCTGCAGATCCCTTTTTAACTTCTCGAAGGCTGCTTGGCAGCCCTCGTCCCAAGACCACTCCACTCCCTTATGGAGGAGTCGGAGGAGCGGCGCCGCTGTGGCCGCATAGTCTTCGATAAAATCCCTGCAGTAACCGGTCAGTCCCAAGAAGGACCTCACACCCCTTATGGTGTTGGGAATCGGTAACTCTTGCACCGACTCCCTCCTTGCTTTATCTATGGCTCTTTCTCCAGCGCGAATGGTCAGCCCCAGGAATTTTACTTCCTGCTGACCGATACGTGCTTTCTTAGGGTTTACTTTAAAACCCTTTCTCGCTAGCAGCTCCAATAACTTGGCCAGCAGTGGTCCATGCTCTTCCCTTGAGTCCGTAAATAGGAGCAAATCATCCACGTACTGCACTATCTGATTGGGCTGACTAAACTCCTTTAAACTTCCTGCCATACTCTGATGGAAAATACTGGGGCTATTGTGGAAACCCTGTGGCAGACAGTTCCATGTGTACTGTTGTCCTTTGAAAGTAAAGGCAAACTTGTACTGGTCCTCTCGCCGCAGCGGGATGGACCAAAAACCGTTCGAGATATCCAGCACCGTGAACGTGGTCGCGGACGCTGGGATACTCCCTATTAGGTCAGTAACTGCTGCTACCGTGGGCGCGCAGGCGGGAATGTTACTGTTAAGGACTCTGTAGTCCACCGTGGCCCTCCACGAATTATCCGGCTTCCTAACCGGCCATAATGGGGAGTTCACGTGTGTGGCTATCGGCCTCAACACGCCCTGCTGCACCAAGGAGGACATTGCTGTCTCCATATCGGGTTCTGCTTCTTTGGGGAAGTTATACTGCTTTTGGGGCCGGGTCATGGGGTCCCCATCTACGCTGACCTCAAACCCGGTAACCCTCCCACAATCGTGCTTGTGGGTTGCAAACGCGTGCATGTTATCTGACACGTACGTTTGCATGTCCGTTGGGACATCTGCGACCATAAGCCCGAGGTCGTAGCCTCCGGATGGCTGAACGGTACACAGGACCCCTGTTTCTTCCTCCCCCGGAATTACCACTACCTCACCTTCTTCACTCTTAGCCCCCCAGAGACAGTGATTTCTGAGGTCCACGAGGATCCCGTGTCCTGATAGGAGATCGGACCCGAGGATACCTCTCCCACCCCCCTCCTGCCGTTCCATCAGTATGCACTTCCACTTAAGGTGAAGTGCTCCCAAACGAATGGATAGCGGAAGGGAGAACGTGCCAGCCTGTTCTTTTCCCGTGAACCCCGCTAATGTGAATGGGACCTTGGTAGATAGCGGTGAGTCAAAAGGGCTATCTGTATGAATCACGGTGCAAGAAGCTCCCGTGTCCAACAAATAACTACCCTTCTGTTTCTCTACCTCCATTTCCACCAGGGGTCGCTTCCACGCATCATAGCTGAGCGGACACAGGTAGACGGGCTGCGCGGGCTCTAGTCATTGGGTATTGTTAGACGGGCCTGTGGCACCTGCGGGGCCGGTAGCAACCGCCACTTTTCCATGCGCACTCATGAATTTGCGCATGGCTCCCAACACTGTTTCGAGGTCGTCGGGAGGGGTGGGTGCACTAGCTTCCCTAACAGAGACAGGCATCTGGGCTCGGGCTGCGGGATTTTTATCCCTGGAATCCTTCCAAGGGTTCCTGCAGTTCTTGCGCCAGTGCCCTGTCCTCCCACACCCGTAACAAGCATTACTGGCCTGCGGGGCGCGGTTACCCTCCTGATGCCACTCCTTTTGAGCCGGGGCTGCGGGTCGTACCTCATGTACCTTTCCCTTAAGGGGACGTGTTCCCATACCCCTGATATTACGGTATCCTACCGTGAGTCGATTTAAGACCGACTCCTCCGTAATGTTGGGGTCAGTGGGATCAAACCACGCTTTTGCCTGCTCTCTGACGGCTGGCAAGCTGTTGGCCACTATACACCTGATCCAATGAGCTAAACCGACGCCTTCCACATCGCCGCGCTCTGGCGCACCTGGGCAGCTGCGCTGATACACTGGCCACAGCCTGTCGGCGAAAACCTTCGGGGGTTCTCCCTCCATCTGCACTGTCTGTCCCACTCTAACAAACGGACCTTCATCGTCCGTCCCCAATACTTCTAGGACCTCATTTTTTAGTGCCTCATATTTTTTTGTTCCTCTCTTGCTCTCGTCCGAGAGACACTGAAGGATCGAACTACCTAATGAAAATAACAGCATCTTTGCTGTTTCCCCATCGTCGCAGCCGTTAATGGCTGCGGTTTGCTCAACTTCCCTGAAATGTACGGAAGGGTCGTCTGACTCGGTCAGCTTCCGTACGTGACTTATCATAACTCTCAGCTGGTGTGAGCTGTGAGGCAACACAAGCTGGTTGAGGAGATGCCCTTCTTCCCCACCGTTTCCGTTTGGGCCCCTTTTGATACCCGTAACCGGACACAACGGTCCCTTTTCCACTTCTCCCTCAGTGGGCTCTTTCGTTTCTTCTACTACTTCCTCCCTCACCCAGGTTTCCGAATAGCTGGGTGGCGCGGAGGGCGTAGTGGCTAATACTTCCTTTGCTTTATTGGGTGGGAATTTCTGAAACTCCTCATCTACTAGCGGCTGGTGTGCTGACGGACTGATAAGGCACACCATGCCGTGCGCTTTGTTCACGGCCCTTTTAAGGTGCTCTATCTCCTTTTAGCAGACGCTATGATCGGCCCCCTGAAATTTATCCTCAAGGGCCATCTTATATGCCACCCTAACCCCCGTTAAGCTCTCTTCCTGGGCTTTTATTTGGGCAGCTTGGCGGGCACATCGTTCCTTTAGTCTGCCCTCACTTAACTTTGCCTCAGTGACTTGGCACTCGAGGTAATCTATTTTTGCTTTATGGTGACTGGTGACTTCCTGGCGTTCTTGGTGCAACGCTCTTAAATTCCTAATGAGCAACTCCCCCACCGAGACCTTCTCGTCCATTTCCTCCTCTAAATGCCTGATCCGAGCTGCTTGCGCTGTAATGACCTGGTTTGAAATCTGGACTTGTCTTTTATAACACATTAACCAGACCGCTTTCTCGACTGTCTTTTTATGTTCCTTACTATCTGTCCACCTCTCGGCTGCCTCTAGTGGACACTTATCCGCTAACAGGTCACTTATCCATTTCTTAGTTAAATTTACCTTTCCGAACACATAATCGGCTATCTTTTCCTGCATGACATTTCGTACATTCACACCAAAGTCTAACACACTACCCTCTCGCTGCCAGTGTCCTGCCGCGGTCGCCATTTTCTGTAAGGGTTTTCTCTGAACCTGTGAGATTCGTGTGGCTCTGTGCAGCCTGGATGCTAGTGCGAGTTTAGGCCTTGTTGCCTGTTCTGGTCTCCAGCCAGTCTGGGAGTACTAGACACCTGTGAGTGGTTCGACCCACTCGCCCTTACGGTTCTGACACTGGACTTAGATGCGAGAGCAGTAATGGAGATAAAACTCAGGTAGACCCGGTTGAATGGTACGAAATGGAAAATCTTTATTGCATAGTATTTAAGATTACGAAATACATGTCATAAGCACAGATTAATGACAGTACAATCTTACACGCAGTTATGTAACTAATTTCAGGGAAACGAGGAACGAACGACACATCGTAAATGGGGGCACACATTACAATTATCCTTAAAACTTAAACCCTCCCCTATCAATATCTGCCCTAAGCTAGATTTGTAGGATCGAGACTCATGCTCACCACTCGTGATAACTCGGAGAATTCCGAAAACTCTGATTGGATGTTTTCCACCGCAACACCTGATCACCCACGTGTCGATCAGGGGTCTCTGTACCCCACTTGTTTACTCGTTTTCTGCTCCGGCTAGCAGGCTGGAACGTCTGCTGTCATGAAGATCTGTGTTGTCCTCGGACGGCACTGCTCAAAGAAGAGTCTTCCTGTGCCCTCGCACGGATACGATAAAATTCGAAGAATAGTCTTCCTGTGTCAGTTCTATAAAACTCAAAAGAAAGTCTTCCTGGGCACGGAAAATGTCTATTCGACCTACAGGCGCGGTCGGAGCTTACTGACCGTGGCGATACGTATGGTCTTCTTCTCTTCTCATCTCATCTCATCTCATCTCATCTCGGGCCTTCGGTTCCAACACCGTTTACCGACTTCTCGGGATGGTGCGCCCGCTTCAAGGCTTCAGAGCCCAATTCCACACAGATCTTCGCGGCACGCCACGAGGTAGATCCGAGCGGATCGTAAAGTTCAACAGTCTTTAAAAGCTGCAAGAGGCAGGGACACGAGGCAGGCGGCAAGGAGTCGAAAGGATAAGAGCAACAGGAGCAGCCACGAGGATAAGAGTCAACCGAATAAGAGGATAAGAGAAAGATGGACGGTTGGAGCTTGCAGTTATAGTGCAAAATCTTCCTTTTCCCGCCCAACCTTAATGTCTTTTCTTTTGTTAGGGTTTGGCGCTCAAATGTCTTGTATAGGGTGATCTCCATTTTTAATGGGTTTCGGGGATACTCGTAACTGTCTGAGTACCTGTCAATACTTTTCCCATTGTTTAATCGGTCGGTGTTCTCCCTGGAGGGGTTTTGGGGCTTCCAAATGTTTTCTGCAACTACCCGCTAACGGCTCTCTCATCGTAGAGTCGTTGGGATTTTACATATTAATGTCTTTGGATGGGTTCTTGATTACTTGGTACAATAGCCCTTATTCGCACCTGGGAGACCGATCTCAGTATTTATTTGTATACTGCAAACCCATGATGTCTCGTGTATTATCTTAAATGTGCTGAGTCTTGATCGATCTTGCACAAATGTTTATTGGAACGCCATCTTGTCTGCCTGTCGAAAAGTCTAGAATGTTCCGCCACGAGGCGTGGCGGCCATTTTACAAGCTGCTTGTGTCCACTTTGAAAACCTGACAGCATTCTGCTGAAATAAAAGCTGTTTGAACGAAACTATGTGTTTTCTCCTTATTTATAAAATCGCGATATATTGCGAATTCTACAGTCCCTCCTATTGATGCGAATAACTCCGCTTATCGTATCAAAAATATTGTGGTGAGCAATATTATCTCGATTTCTCCAGATCCAGAAAAATTAATCCCATAACTTAAACTATCTAGGGTCTTTGCGTCGTCCTTATTTCCCAAGAAAATTACCTTCTTTTAATACCGCAGGCATTATTTGCCTTTAAACTTACACCACTTGTTTTCCTTCCAGGCGTAACCAGGCCGATGCCTCTCGTATCACCTGTATATTCACATTTTTTTATTTAGGGAAAGGAAAAACAAAACAAAACCAAACAATCATCTTCAACAACAACACCATCACCAAAATAATCAACACCAACTCTTAAAACATGTCGAGTTCCAAACGTATTTACAGTTTCTGAAAAATCACGATCGAGTACAACACTTCTGAGGCGCACGTGGCAAGCGGGAGTGACGCCATTTTCCGATTACACGGTGCTTTCGTCGTGCACGCGCACGTAACGTTCTCGCCACTCTCCCGTGTTTTCGTGCTTGGTGAGGCGTTTGTCTCTTTTACAATGTACGACCAATAGGTACACTACAATAAAAACTTGGCATACGACTAAAATGTGGGAGGCTATTCTGATCCATGATGGCACTTCAATATTGGTGAACAGATTCCACCACGGTGGAATTACTATATCCAGAATGTCTGTCCCTATTTCGACAGTTTTCTGCTCTAGTGTGTAAAAATGTTTTTGTGACACCGCGACGGCTTCCAAAAGCTTGGTGAGGTGTTCAGGGAGAGGGGGAATGAGGTATCCGAAATGCGCGACGAATCGCTGCAAGTCGGTGAAATTCTCTTTTACTGTGAGATGAACAGTGGATGGTTCAGGGATTGGGACAATTCGCTGTTGCGCTACTTGAACTTCCGCCCTGGGTTTGAAACAGAAACTGCTGTCACTCACCAGACACCGGCTACGGTTTCCATGCTGGTAGTGTTGCGCTGCAGTGGTAACACAATATGTTCCACCCCCGATGTATGCTACCTGTGGAGGCACATGATCTTGTGCCATTGCCTCCATGGTGCAATTCATGGACTTGGCGCCAGCCGTTCTGAACCCGCACTGTGGTGTTAAAAAGGCATTCAAGTGCTGGGGACACAGTATTATGTGTGCTCCCCGGCCACGACAACCAGAGAGATCTGTACCTGTCATCGTTTGCTCCCAGCGGATGATGTAGGGTGGAACCGCTGCATAGCGAATGTGGGCTCCCCCCTGAATGACACCAATGTTCTCTACCCGATACACCGGGGCGGGCTTTGCTGTGTCGCCCAAAACCGGCATACGTAATACTATACCCATGATAGTATGGTTTGATCGTCCGCAGTCCACGGGGACTGGGTATGCTTCTGAAGCTAGCCTGAGCTGGCACGGGCTTAATGCGTTCTGAAAAGGGTGGAGCGCCCGCAGGTGTTTGTTACTTATCCAGGACGGGACCAAACCTTGTTTTAAATCCTCCAAATTACTGCGGCCCTCGCCCAGTAACCACGCCCCGTAAAGCACGCACACCTCGTTCTGCGCAGCTTGATCGGATGCATTCCGATCTTCCCTAATCAGGGCATTTACCGTTCTCGCGTGTTTCTCTAGTTCAGCTATTATTTCTTTTAAATGGAGAGTCATGGCTTGGTCCTCGTGTAAACCCGACCCAACCACCTTATTTTCATCTGTGAGAATGTCTTTTAATTGTGTTTTTAAGCCATTAATCTGGGTCTGCAGCTCCACGCTGTCTAGAGCGTTGACCACAGATGTACCTGTGTTGAAAGCAGTGAACGCGTCGTTCACAACACCCCTTCTTTGCCTCCCCACCTGATCAAAGACTTCATGTGGTGCGGTGTACAAACTTGTTTTATCAATTTCCGCGAAATCGAATTCGTAAAATTGTCTGAACATCTTGGTCAACAGGACCTGATACAACTGTTCCGTCTTTTTGGGGCACCACTCTGGTAACCGTACCTCGGTGAGATTTAAAATCACCGAAGCCACCGCGTAATGTACCCCCTGAAATAGTATCTGGTCTGTGGGGACCAGTACCAAACCATTCCCGGGTCCCTTACTGGTTTTAGGGCACCCTTCTTCCTTAGCTAGAACCACCGGAATCGTGGGCGGGGCTTTGCGTGGGCGCGTAATGAGTTCAGTGGCATTTACTGGGATCGGGGAGAATGGGGCTCCGCACCCCCTGGTGCTCGCATCCCACCTCATCCCCTGTCCGTTATCCTGCCATTGATTAATGAAAAATATGGAGATGCCTTTGGGGCAAACGTACTTTGACCCCCACATACATACATAAATTCCCTCATCCGGTTCCCACCATTTGTCCCAACAGACTCTCACTTGTCCGTTTGTCCCCGTAATTGTCCGATGGGTATTATTACCCAGTCGTTCCCACTCGACCGAAGAGTTCCTCATGTTTTTGCTCAGCTTTCGCAGCCACCACCATCGGCTCAATGGGACATTCCCACTACAAGTCAAACAAATCCGTTTGCCGACGGTGACGCTGATCCTGGGTGTGATGATCCTTACTTTGGGGCACAGTAAAGAAGTCTCTTGGTAGGCAAACCCCGATGTGCTGGAATACTCCGTTGAGTTCGTTCCCAGCCATCCTGGCCACCTTCCCTTGTGGAAATAGGTGGTGGTCTCCTCAGCCTCCCGTCTTCCGGTCCCATCCACCGCGATGGGGGCCGTGTCCCCGGAGCATCCAAACACCACGACATCCTTGGTGCGGCCTCGATAGGCCAATCCACATCCGATTGCCGCGAGCAATACTAGAATTCGTTCCATCCTTCCTTGGTTCCTGTGATCAGATAGAATGAGGTAGCCAGCCTCGCAAGAGTCTCTGGCTTTTGTGAAGGGTGAGCGGGTCCCCTGACCTCGCCTCACGTAAGCTTCAATGTTCACTGGATAAATTTTAACTAAACCTATCTCTAAAACTCCCATCATTTTACCTCCTTAAACAAATTAAAACTACCGACTTAAACCGATTTAAAACTATAACCTCATAACCTTATCTAAAACTATAAACT
Organism: Squalus acanthias; assembly: GCA_030390025.1. Taxonomy (NCBI): domain Eukaryota; kingdom Metazoa; phylum Chordata; class Chondrichthyes; order Squaliformes; family Squalidae; genus Squalus; species Squalus acanthias. The sequence goes on along the minus strand of JASTWF010001299.1, from coordinate 82,680 downwards.
TATACTTAACCTTGAACTATATAAACTTAGAAACTTAACCTAAACTTATTACTGTACAGCGCCGCCCGTTCCCAGGGCGGCCCCTTTAAATTCTGAAAAGGCTGCCGCGAGCTCTTCCCGACGGTGGGAGGGCATTGACCCCTCCCTTTGATCTGCCGCAGCCTGTTGCTGCTGCGCTGGGACTGGGCTCTTCCTGGGCTGCCGTAACCTTGAGTCTACGCCTTGGGACAGTCTGGGGACTTGACCATACCTTCCTGGGCTGGGGTATCCGACCTGACCTACGGAGAGTTACCGGGGGCAGGAATCCCAGGGCCGACGGACCGGTTTCCGAGACTTCCACCGTGGCGACCTGTGGTCCTACCCCAGTCGCTGGCTCCGCCTCCCCTGGCTCCGCCTCCCTGACCTCGGGACTTGCAGCTTGTGGCACCGCCCTGCTCGGCCCAGCAGGCGGCCCTTCACTCGCAGTCCCTACCTCCCCCGAGGGCAGGACGTTCAAGGCGGGCGGCTCGGGCTCTGAGGCTTCCACCGTTACGCCCTGTGGTCCCACAGTGGCTGGCTCCGCCTCCCCTAGCTCCTCCCTCCTGTGTTCGGGACCTGCAGCCTCGGTGTCCACCCTGTGTGGATCTCTATCTGCAGCCCCTGTCCTCCCTATACCTGAATTGGGGGCAACCCTTGCGTCCTCCGATTCCCACTCGTCCTCATCACTATCCTCATCTTTGTCGAGTTCCTGGAACTCTCCCTCATCTGACTCCCAACCCCACAAAAATGTTTCACAATTTTCCAGGATGTCTCCTTCCCTGATGCAAGCTGCTTTGCCTGCCTGTGTGCCTTGTGGTCCTACCTGGGGCTGCGAGTCCCCACTCGCAGGTTTTGCCCCTGTGGTTTTCCCTTGTGCACCTGGCTTTTACAATTTGCACTGGTTTACGTGGAACCACTTAGTGCGCCGAGGTACTTTTACGGCGTATACCATGGGACTCGCCTTATCTACAATGTTGTAGGGTCCCATATACAGTGGTTCCAGACTCCCTACTCTGGCGTAGTTTCTGACCATGACCTGGTCTCCTACTTCCCACTCCCGCGTTTTGCGGGGTTCCAGCAACAGGCGATTGCCCTGATGCTGCCTTCCCATGTTCCCAGCCGCCTGCTCATAAACCTGCTTCAGGCGCTCCAAGAGGGTCTGGGCGAACTTGTCCCTGCTTATCTCTTGGAGCTGACCCTCAGTGAGCACCGGTGCTAGCACATGGGTGGGAGTTCGCATGATCCTCCCAGTCATCACCTCGTGCGGGGAATACCCCGTACTTTTCGACTGACTGGCCCGGACCCCCATGAGGACTAAAGGCAGAACTTCCGCCCATTTTTGGGGCGAGTTCCTAGTCTCTTTCCTCAATTTCTCCTTCAGGGTCCGGTTCATGTGTTCAACAATCCCGGATGACTGGGGATTGTGTGCTACGTGCTATTTCCCTTCAATGCCCAAAAGCATGAGGGTGTTCTGCATCACCTGGCCGGTGAAATGACTCCCTTGGTCTGACTCCACAAAACGGGGGAGTCCCCACCGCGAGAACACTTCCCTGACCAAGATTTTTGCCGTACCCAGTGCCGTAGCTGTTCAACAGGGGAAGGCTTCCACCCATTTGGAAAACACATCCACCAAGACGAGGCAGTATTTATAGCCTCCCTGGGTGGTGGGCAGGGGCCCTATATAGTCGATCTGTATCGACTGCCATGGTCCCTCTACCCTCCTGACGTGCCCCATGGGCACTTTCCTTTTCTGGGGGTCTGGGTTGTTTGCAGCGCACACGAGACAGCTTGCACAGAACTCGCGGACCTGTTCCCTGAGCCCCGGCCACCATCCCGCTTGCTCTACCCGTTGCCAGGTAACCTCGGGCCCGGGGTGCCCTGCCCCTGGTCCCTCGTGAGCCAGAGTTTGACTGGACAGTGTAGAGGGAGCTTTACTCTGTATGTAACCCGTGCTGTACCTGCCCTCGGAGTATTTCATGGGACCGTGTAGAGGCAGCTTTACTCTGTATCTAAACTGTGCTGAACCTGCCCTGGGAGTGTTTGATGGGACAGTGTAGAGGGAGCTTTACTCTGTATCTAACCCGTGCTGTACCTGCCCTGGGAGTTTTTGATGGGACAGTGTAGAGGGAGCTTTACTCTGTATCTAACCCGTTCTGTACCTGCCCTGGGAGTGTTTGATGGGACAGTGTAGAGGGAGCTTTACTCTGCATCTTACCTGTGCTGTACCTGCCCTGGGAGTGTTTGATGGGACAGTGTAGAGGGAGCTTTACTCTGTATCTAACCTGTGCTGTACCTGCCCTGGGAGTGTTTGATGGGACAGTGCAGAGGGAGCTTTACTCTGTATCTAATCCGTGCTGTACCTGCCCTGGGAGAGTTTGATGGGACAGTGTAGCGGGTACTTAACTCTGTTTCTAATCAGTGATGTACCTGCCCTCGGAGTATTTGATGGGACAGTGTAGAGGCAGCCTCACTCTGTATCTAATCTGTGCTGTACCTGCCCTGGGATTGTTTGATGGGACAGTGTAGAGGGAGCTTTACTCTGTATTTAACCCGTGCTGTACCTGTCCTGGGAGAGTTTGATGGGACAGTGTAGAGGGCGCTCTACTCTGTATCTAACCCGTGTTGTACCTGCCGTGGGAGAGTTTGATGGGACAGTGTAGAGGGAGCTTTACTCTGTATCTAACCCGTGCTGTACCTGCCCTGGGAGTGTTTGATGGGACAGTGTAGAGGGAGCTTTACTCTGTATCTTTCCCGTGCTGTACCTGTCCTGGGAGTGTTTGATGGGACAGTGTAGAGGGAGCTTTACTCTGTATCTAACCCTTGCTGTACCTGCCCTGGGAGTGTTTGATGGGACAGTGTAGAGGGAGCTTTACTCTGTATCTAACCCATGCTGTACCTGCCCTGTGAGTGTTTGATGGGACAGTGTAGAGGGAGCTTTACTCTGTAACCATCCCTGAAACGAGAGTGCAAAGGTTTTATTTTAAAAAGGTTTTATTTGTGCTCTATGTTCAATGTTTGCGACGTGCTGGGTCTTTCTGCCAGCCTCTCTCTGCCCCTGGACTGCAGGTGCTTGTTATCTCCGATGGTCTCTCCACCCCTGGAGTCTCGGTGCTGGGTCTCTCAGTTCTGCGGGATTTCTTCCATTACAATCACTGGTTTCCCGGCTACGTTCCATTCCTCGAGCCTGATGTTGGTCCCCAATTCCTTGGGCCTTCCCTTCAGGCTCTCCATGCTGATCCTGGGGGGGCTGAGCATGGCGGTCTGGTAGGCATCAATCCAGAGCAGCACATTCCGCTCCGACTCCCTGTCTGTCAGGATGTGGTAGTACTGGAGGTCCCTGCAGGGCACTCGGGTCACCTAGGGAGGAGGAGGAGTGGGAGGGGGAAGAGGGGAAGGAGGAGGGGAAGTGGGGGGTGAGGGAAGTTGGAGGGGAGAAGGTGGGGGGAGAGGGACCGTAGGGAAGAGGGAGGGGAGAGGAGGGGTGGGGGGGGGGGAGAGGATGAAGAGGAGGAGGAAGAGGGGCGAGGAGGTGGAGGGGAGGGGAAGGGAAGGGAGGAGGAGGGGAGAGGGAGAGGATGGGAGGGAACGGGAGAGGCAGAGGAGGGGGGGGTTGGGAGTGGAAAGGGAGGGGTGGAGGAGAGGTGAAGGAATGGGAGTAGGAGGGGAAGAAGGAGGGAAGGGGAAGGGGCGGTGGGGGGGGAGGGGAGTGGGTGGAAGAGCGGAAGGGAGGGGGAAGAGTGGGGTGAAAGGGGAAGGGACGGCGAGGGGAATGGGGAGGGGAGGGAGAGGGGATGGGGAGGGGGTGGAGGAGGAGGGTGGAGAGGAGGGAATGGAGGGGGAGGGTGGGGAGGGGGATGGGAGAGGGAGAGGGGGAGGGGATGTGAGGAGGAGGGGATGGCGGGGGAGGGAAGGGAATGGGAGAGGAGAGGAAGGAAGGGAAGGGGGAGAGAGGGGCAGGAGGGGAGGAGGAGGGGAGGGGAGGGGTTGGGATGGGAGAATAGGGGGATGGAATGAGTGTAGGGAAATGGGGAGGGCGATTCAGGGAGGAGGAGGAGGGAAGGATGGGGATGGGAAAGGGAGCGGAAAGAGAGAGGAGGGGAGGGGGAGTGAGGGGAAGGGAGACAGGAGAGGGTGAGTGGGATTACAACAGGAGAGCCGGAGGGAGTGAGAGAGAGAGAGAGAAAATAGAACGGGAAACATTAGGATGAAACTATTAAAATGTTGGATATAAACACCGACCTGAGGATTTCGACTCTGACCTCCTCACGTATTGCGCGTCCCTGAGCGGGGATGGAACCCACTCCCCCTCCCAGGGTCGACAGTGGTCACCGAGAGCCGGCCGTCTCCCCCAGACCCTCCCCACCTCTCAACGAAACCCCCCTTCATTCTGACCGTACCCATTGTCCCAAGAACTGCGAGGAAGAGAGAACAAAAGAAAGAAAGAAAGAAAGGCAGAGAAATCGAGAGGGAAAGAACGGAAGAGAGAACGAAAGAAAGAAGAGTTCCCCTCCGACAGTGCAGCACTCCCTCAGTACTGCCCCTCCGACAGTGCAGCGCTCCCTCAGTACTGCCCCTCCGACAGTGCAGCGCTCCCTCAGTACTGCCCTCCGACAGTGCAGCGCTCCCTCAGTACTGCCTCTCCCACAGTGCAGCGCTCCCTCAGCACTGCCCCTCCGACAGTGCAGCGCTCCCTCAGTACTGCCCCTCCAACAGTGCAGCGCTCCCTCAGTACTGCCCCTCCGACAGTGCAGCGCTCCCTCAGTACTGGCTCTCCGACAGTGCAGCGCTCCCTCAGTACTGCCCCTCCGACAGTGCAGCGCTCCCTCAGTACTGCCCCTCCAACAGTGCAGCGCTCCCTCAGTACAGCCCCTCCGACAGTGCAGCGCTCCATCAGTACTGCCCCTCCAACAGTGCAGCACTCCCTCATTACTGCCCCTCTGACAGTGCAGCACTCCCTCATTACTGCCCCTCCGACAGTGCAGCGCTCCCTCAGTACTGGCTCTCTGACAGTGCAGCGCTCCCTCAGTACTGCCCCTCTGACAGTGCAGCACTCCCTCATTACTGCCCCTCCGACAGTGCAGCGCTCCCTCAGTACTGCCCCTACCACAGTGCAGCGCTCCCTCAGTACTGCCCCTCTGACAGTGCAGCACTCCCTCATTACTGCCCCTCTGACAGTGCAGCACTCCCTCATTACTGCCCCTCCGACAGTGCAGCGCTCCCTCAGTACTGGCTCTCTGACAGTGCAGCGCTCCCTCAGTACTGCCCCTCTGACAGTGCAGCACTCCCTCATTACTGCCCCTCCGACAGTGCAGCGGCTCCCTCAGTACTGCCCCTACCACAGTGCAGCGTTCCCTCAGTACTGCCCCTCTGACAGTGCAGCGCTCCCTCATTACTGCCCCTCCGACAGTGCAGCGCTCCCTCAGTACTGCCCCTCCGACAGTGCAGCGCTCCCTCATTACTGCCACTCCGACAGTGCAGCGCTCCCTCAGTACTGCCCCTCCGACAGTGCAGCGCTCCCTCAGTACTGCCACTCCGACAGTGCAGCGCTCCCTCAGTACTGCCCCTCCCACAGTGCAGCGCTCCCTCAGTACTGCCCCTCTGACAGTGCAGCACTCCCTCAGTATTGTCCCTCTGACAGTGCAGCAATCTCACAGAAGGAGGGAGTGTGGGAGGGGGAGAAGTGGAGGGTGAGGGGCAGGGGAGTGGGGGAGGGGAGGGGGAGTGAGGGGGAGTTTGGGGGAGCGGGTGTTGGAGGGGAGGGGACGCAGGGGAGGGGGAGTAGGGGAGGGTGAGGGGAGGGGGAGTGGGGGAGGGGAGGAGAGGGGAGGGTGTAGAGGAAGCGGGGGAGGGGAGGGGGAACGGGAGTGGGGGAGGGGACAAGGAGCAGTGGGGTGGAGGGGAGGGGGAGGGGGAGCGGGGGTGGAGAGGGGAGGGGAGGAGGTGCGAGGGAGGGGATCAGGGAGAGGTGCGGGGAGGCGGGGGAGGGGGAGCAGGGGAGGGTGAGCGGATGAGCGGGAGGGGAGGGGAGGGGGAGGAAGAGAGGGCAGAGGGGGAGGGGATGGGGAGGTGTAGGAGAGGGGGAATGGGGAGAGGGAGCGAGGGAGGGGGAGGGTAGGAGGAGCGAGATGGTGAGGGGTAGCAGGGGAGGGGAGGGGGAGGGGAGGAAAGAAGAGGGAGCGAGAGTGGAGATGGGGCAGTGGGGGAGGGGAGGGGAGGGTGGGGAGGGAGAGTGGGGGAGGGGAGTGGAAGGGGGAGCGGGGGTGGGGGAGGTGAGGGGGAGCGGGTGAGGGAAGGGGGAGCAGGGGATCTGGAGGGGAGCGAGGAGCGTAGGGGGTGCGGGGGAGCGGGAGAGGGATCGGGGGGCGGGGGAGGGAAAGGGGGAGCAGTGGAGGGGATGAGGAGCAGGGGAGGGGAGGGGGTGGGGGAGCGGAGGGGAGGGGGGAGGGGGCAGCGGGGGAGGGATGAAGGGGGAGGGGATGGGGAGGTGGAGGGGAGAGGGAATGGGGAGAGGGAGCTAGGGAGGGGGAACGAGATTGGGGTGGGGGAGGGGAGTGGGGGAGGGGAGAGGCGGAGGGGAGGAGGAGGGGGAGCGGGGGAGGGGGAGCGGGTTAGGGAAGGAAAGGGGGAGTGGGGGAGGTGAGGGGGAGTGGGGGAGGTGAGGGGGAGTGGGGGAGGTGAGGGGGAGTGGGGGAGGGGAGGGTGAGTGGGTGAGGGGGAGTGGGGGAGGTGAGGGGGAGTGGGTGAGGTGTGGGGGAGTGGGGGAGGTGAGGGGGAGTGGGGGAGGGGAGGGGGAGTGGGTGAGGGGCAGGGGAGAGGGAGGGGGTAGCGGAGGGGGAGTGGTGAATGGGAGCCGGGAGGGGAGGGGGAGCGACAGCAGGGGAGGGGAGGAGGGTTGGGGGAGGGGAGGAGGAGAGGGAAGGGAGGGGGGTGGGGGAGGGGTGTGGGGAGGTGGAGAGGGGTAGTGGGGGAGGGAGAGCAGGGGAGGTGAGGGTTTCTGGGGGAGGGGGTGGAGGGAGCTGGAGTGGGGGATGAGGATTGGGGGCGGGGGAGGGGCCAGTGCGAGTGGGGTGGGGTGGGGGAGGGGAGGGGAGTAGGGAGGGGGAGTGGGGAGGGGAGGGTGTGTGGGGGTGGGGTGGGGGAGGGGAGGGGAGGTGGAGCGGGGGAGGGGGTGTGGAGGGGGAGTGGGGCAGGTGGATTGGGGAGGGGAGGGGGTGGGGGGAAGGGGAAGGGGATTGGGGGAGTGGCGTGGGAGAGCGGGTGTGGGGGAGGGGGAGGGGGAGGGGGAGTGGGGGAGGTGAGGAGGGGGAGTTGGGGAGGGGGAGTTGGGGAGGTGAGGAGGGGGAGTTGGGGAGGTGAGGAGGGGAGTTGGGGAGGTGAGGAGGGGGAGTTGGGGAGGTGGGGAGGGGGAGTTGGGGAGGTGGGGAGGGGGAGTTGGGGAGGTGGGGGAGTTGGGGAGGGGGAGTTGGGGAGGGGGAATTGGGGAGGTGGGGGAGTTGGGGAGGGGGAGGTGGGGAGTTGGGGAGGGGGAGTTGGGGAGGTGGGGAGGGGGAGTTGGGGAGGTGGTGGAGTTGGGGAGGGGGAGTTGGGGAGGTGGGGAGGGGAGTTGGGGAGGGGGAGTTGGGGAGGGGGAGTTGGGGAGGGGAGTTGGGGAGGTGGGGAGTTGGGAGGGGGAGTTGGGGAGGGGGAGTTGGGGAGGTGGGGAGGGGGAGTTGGGGAGGGGGAGTTGGGGAGGGGAGTTGGGGAGGGGGAGTTGGGGAGGTGGGGAGTTGGGGAGGGGGAGTTGGGGAGGTGGGGAGTTGGGGAGGGGGAGTTGGGGAGGTGGGGAGGGGGAGTTGGGGAGGTGGGGGAGTTGGGGAGGGGGAGTTGGGGAGGTGGGGAGGGGGAGTTGGGGAGGGGGAGTTGGGGAGGTGGGGAGGGGGAGTTGGGGAGGGGGAGTTGGGGAGGTGGGGAGGGGGAGTTGGGGAGGGGGAGTTGGGGAGGTGGGGAGGTGGGGAGGTGGGGAGTTGGGGGGAGGGGGAGGTGGGGAGGTGGGGAGTTGGGGAGGGGGAGTTGGGGAGGTGGGGAGGTGGGGAGGGGGAGTTGGGGAGGTGGGGAGGGGAGTTGGGGAGGGGGAGTTGGGGAGGTGGGGAGGGGGAGTTGGGGAGGTGGGGAGGTGGGGAGGGGGAGTTGGGGAGGTGGGGAGGGGGAGTTGGGGAGGGGGAGTTGGGGGGGGAGGGGAGTTGGGGAGTTGGGGAGGGGGAGTTGGGGAGGTGGGGAGGGGGAGTTGGGGAGGTGGGGGAGTTGGGGAGGGGGAGTTGGGGAGGGGGAGTTGGGGAGGTGGGGAGGGGAGTTGGGGAGGTGGGGAGTTGGGGAGGGGGAGTTGGGGAGGGGGAGTTGGGGAGGTGGGGAGTTGGGGAGGGGGAGTTGGGGAGGTGGGGGAGGGGGAGGTGGGGAGGGGGAGGGGGAGTTGGGGAGGTGGGGAGTTGGGGAGGGGGAGTTGGGGAGGTGGGGAGTTGGGGAGGGGGAGTTGGGGAGGTGGGGAGGTGGGGAGTTGGGGAGGGGAGTTGGCGAGGTGGGGAGTTGGGGAGGGGGAGTTGGGGAGGGGGAGTTGGGGAGTGGGGAGGGGGAGTTGGGGAGGGGGGGAGGAGGAGTTGGGGAGGTGGGGAGTTGGGAGGGGGAGTTGGGGAGGTGGGGAGGGGGAGTTGGGGAGGGGGAGCGTGGGGAGGTGGGGAGTTGGGGAGGGGGAGTTGGGGAGGTGGGGAGGGGGAGTTGGGGAGGTGGGGAGGGGGAGGGGGAGTTGGGGAGGTGGGGAGTTGGGGAGGGGGAGTTGGGGAGGGGGAGTTGGGGAGGGGGGGGGAGGGGGAGGGGGAGTTGGGGGGGAGGGGGAGTTGGGGAGGTGGGGAGTTGGGGAGGGGGAGGTGGGGAGGGGGAGTTGGGGAGGGGGAGTTGGGGAGGTGAGGAGGGGAGTTGGGGAGGGGGAGTTGGGGAGGTGGGGAGGGGGAGTTGGGGAGGGGGAGTTGGGGAGGTGGGGAGGGGGAGTTGGGGAGGTGGGGAGTTGGGGAGGGGGAGTTGGGGAGGGGGAGTTGGGGAGGGGGAGTTGGGGAGGTGGGGAGGGGGAGGTGGGGAGGGGGAGGTGGGGTGGTGGGGAGGTGGGGAGGGGGAGTTGGGGAGGGGGAGTTGGGGAGGTGGGGTGGTGGGGAGGGGGAGGTGGGGTGGTGGGGAGGTGGGGAGGGGGAGTTGGGGAGGGGGAGTTGGGGAGGGGGAGTTGGGGAGGGGGAGTTGGGGAGGGGGAGTTGGGGAGGTGGGGAGGGGGAGTTGGGGAGGTGGGGAGCGGGAGTTGGGGAGGTGGGGAGGGGGAGTTGGGGAGGTGGGGAGGGAGGGGACCTTACCTTACCTTCTCTCGCGGGGAAGCTCGGCGAAGACACTGGAAGCTCTTGAAGCTGCAGTAGTTGGGGTGAAGCTGTCCTCGGTTATCACAGATCTGTCACAGGATAGAAACAAGGTGTAGGTTTTAATGCGGGTCAGGGGTCACTGGCGGTGGGTGGGTGCGGGGCAGGAAAGGCACAGGCTCCATCCCCGGCCTTGAGCCGAGTTAGCCGGCCACGGGCGGAAAAGCGGCTGCTATTGGCCTCAGGACCCTGTGGCTTAAGGAGGAAGAAGGGGTGAATCCACCAGGCTTCCTGCACCCGATCATTACCCAGTGACTGCCTCTGGATAGTGGGTGAGTGTGTGTGTGTGTGTGAGGGAGGGTGTGTGTGTGTGAGGGAGGGTGCGGGGTGTGGGGTGGGGGGGCAGGTGTTCTACGACAAATTGGGCCTTAGGTTTGGTGCTGCCTGCACAGTTCAATATCCGGCAGACACTCCTGGGCTCAGTTAATTGATCAGTGGCGCGCGTCACTCTATCATTCGGATCGTCCGACACGACCAATGCAGCAGCCTGTAGCTGAATAGCCAAGTTGTGGAGGGAGCGAGTGGCGGTCGGATCTGCGGGGAGGCGGGAGGCGGGGGGTGGCAAGGCTAGGCCACAATTTAGCCCTCTAGGATTTCGGAAGCACGCCCCACTTCCTCCGCCCCCGACTCTTTACGACGGATGTGGAGCTCCCATTTGTTTGGCTCCAGGAGGTGGGAGCAGCGCTTAAAGGGCAGCGCGGTCGCACCTCATCGGGAAAAGCTCCCTCGTGGAAGGCCACGAACTCCAGCTGGAGCCAGCCCGTGACCCGGGAGTCGTCGCATCCGAATTCGGCCAGTCGGGCACACCAGTAATCCATGGTCAAACCCCCATACAAAACAATCCCGTCGTATTCCAGGTCCTCAGCAGAGCCCAACTGCAAGGGAAAGAGACTTGCATTAGAGGAGGTACAATACAGAGCTTCCTCTACATTACCCTGACAGTGTACCCCCACTTTATACCCAGTGTCAGCATCGAGCACTCCCAGGGCAGGTACAATATAGAGCTCACTCTACATTACCCCGACAGTGTACCCCCACTTTATACCCAGTGTCAGCATCGAGCGCTACCGGGGCAGGTACAATACAGAGCTCCCTCTACATTACCCCGACAGTGTACCCCCACTTTATACCCAGTGTCAGCATCGAGCGCTACCGGGGCAGGTACAATACAGAGCTCCCTCTACATTACCCTGACAGTGTACCCCCACTTTATACCCAGTGTCAGCATCGAGCACTCCCGGGGCAGGTACAATACAGAGCTCCCTCTACATTACCCCGACAGTGTACCCCCACTTTATACCCAGTGCCAGCATTGAGCGCTCCCGGGGCATGTACAATACAGAGCTCCCTCTACATTACCCCGACAGTGTACCCCAACTTTATACCCAGTGTCAGCATCGAGCACTCCTGGGGCAGGTACAATACAGAGCTCCCTCTACATTACCCTGACAGTGTACCCCACTTTATACCCAGTGTCAGCATCGAGCGCTCCCGAGGCAGGTACAATACAGAGCTCCCTTTACATTACCACGACAGTGTACCCCCACTATATACCCAGTGTCAGCATCGAGCACTCCTGGGGCAGGTATAATACAGAGCTCCCTCTACATTACCCTACCAGTGTACCCCCACTTTATACCCAGTGTCAGCATCGAGCACTCCTGGGGCAGGTATAATACAGAGCTCCCTCTACATTACCCTGACAGTGTACCCCCACTTTATACTAAGTGTCAGCATCGAGCACTCCCGGGGCAGGTACAATACAGAGCTCCCTCTACATTACCCTGACAGTGTACCCCCACTTTATACCCAGTGTCAGCATCGAACTCTCCCGGGACAGGTACAATACAGAGCTCCCTCTACATTACCCTGACAGTGTATCCCGACTTTAACCCAGTGTCAGCATCGAACTCTGCCGGGGCAGGTACAATACAAAGCTCCCTCTACATTACCCCGACAGTGTACCCCCACTATATAGCCAGTGTCAGCATCGAGCGCTCCCGGGGCAGGTACAATACAGAGATCCCTCTACATTACCCTGACTGTGTACCCCCACTTTATACCCAGTGTCAGCATCGAGCGCTCCCGGGGCAGGTACAATACAGAGCTCCCTCTATATTACCCTGACAGTGTACCCCCACTTTATACCCACTGTCAGGCTCGAGCGCTCCCGGGGCAGGTACAATACAGAGCTCCCTCTACATTACCCTGACAGTGTCCCCCCTCTTTATACCCAGTGTCAGCATCGAGCACTCCCGGGGCAGGTACAATACAGAGCTCCCTCTACATTACCCTGACAGTGTACCCCCACTTTATACCCAGTGTCAGCATCGAGCTCTCCTGGGGCAGGTACAATACAGAGCTTCCTCCACATTACCCTGACATTGTACCCCCACTTTATACCCAGTGTCAGCATCGAGCGCTCCCAGGGCAGGTACAATACAGAGCTTCCTCTACATTACCCTGACAGTGTACCCCCACTTTATACCCAGTGTCAGCATCGAGCGCTCCCGGGGCAGGTACAATACAGAGCTCCCTCTACATTACCCCGACAGTGTACCCCCACTTTATACCCAGTGTCAGCATCGAGCACTCCCGGGGCAGGTACAATACAGAGCTCCCTCTACATTACCCTGACAGTGTACCCCCACTTTATACCCAGTGTCATTATCGAGCGCTCCCGGGGCAGGTACAATTCAGAGCTCCCTCTACATTACCCTGACAGTGTACCCCCACTTTATACCCAGTGTCAGCATCGAGCGCTCCCGGGGCAGGTACAATACAGAGCTCCCTCTACATTACCCTGACAGTGTACCCCCACTTTATACCCAGTGTCAGCATCGAGCGCTCCCGGGGCAGGTACAATACAGAGCTTCCTCTACATTACCCTGACAGTGTACCCCCACTTTATACCCAGTGTCAGCATCGAGCGCTACCGGGGCAGGTACAATACAGAGCTGCCTCTACATTACCCTGACAGTGTACCCCACTTTATACCCAGTGTCAGCATCGAGCGCTCCCAGGGCAGGTACAATACAGAGCTCCCTCTACATTACCCTGACAGTGTACCCCCACTTTATACCCAGTGTCAGCATCGAGCGCTCCCGGGGCAGGTACAATACAGAGCTCCCTCTACATTACTCCGACAGTGTACCCCCACTTTATACCCAGTGTCAGCATCGAGCACTCCCGGGGCAGGTACAATACAGAGCTCCATCTACATTACCCTGACAGTGTCCCCCCACTTTATACCTGGTGTCAGCATCGAGCACTCCCAGGACCGGTACAATACAGAGCTGCCTCTACATTAACCTGACAGTGTACCCCCACTTTATACCCAGTGTCAGCATCGAGCACTCCCGGGGCAGGTACAATACAGTGCTCCCTCTACTTTACCCTGACAGTGTACCCCTATGTATACCCAGTGTCAGCATCGAACACTCCCAGGGCAGGTACAATACAGAGCTCCCTCTACATTACCCTGACAGTGTACCCCCACTTTATACTCAGTGTCACCATCGAGCACTCCCGGGGCAGGTAAAATACAGAGCTCCCTCTACATTACCCCGACAGTGTACCTCCACTTTATACCCAGTGTCAGCATCGAGCTCTCCCGGGGCAGGTACAATACAGAGCTCCCTCTACATTACCCTGACAGTGTACCCCCACTTTATACCCAGTGTCAGCATCGAGCACTCCTGGGGCAGGTATAATACAGAGCTCCCTCTACATTACCCTGACAATGTACCCCCACTTTATATCCAGTGTCAGTATCGAGCGCTCCCGGGGCAGGTACAATTCAGAGCTCCCTCTACAAAACCCTGACAGTGTACCCTCACTTTATACCCAGTATCAGCATTGAGCGCTCCCGGGGCAGGTACAATACAGAGCTCCCTCTACATTACCCTGATAGTGTCCCCCCACTTTATACCCAGTGTCAGCATCGAGCACTCCTGGGGCAGATATAATACAGAGCTCCCTCTACATTACCCTGACAGTGTACCCCCACTATATACCCAGTGTCAGCATCGAGCACTCCTGGGGCAGGTATAATACAGAGCTCCCTCTACATTACCCTACCAGTGTACCCCCACTTTATACCCAGTGTCAGCATCGAGCACTCCTGGGGCAGGTATAATACAGAGCTCCCTCTACATTACCCTGACAGTGTACCCCCACTTTATACTAAGTGTCAGCATCGAGCACTCCCGGGGCAGGTACAATACAGAGCTCCCTCTACATTACCCTGACAGTGTACCCCCACTTTATACCCAGTGTCAGCATCGAACTCTCCCGGGACAGGTACAATACAGAGCTCCCTCTACATTACCCTGACAGTGTATCCCGACTTTAACCCAGTGTCAGCATCGAACTCTCCCGGGGCAGGTACAATACAAAGCTCCCTCTACATTACCCCGACAGTGTACCCCCACTATATAGCCAGTGTCAGCATCGAGCGCTCCCGGGGCAGGTACAATACAGAGATCCCTCTACATTACCCTGACTGTGTACCCCCACTTTATACCCAGTGTCAGCATCGAGCGCTCCCGGGGCAGGTACAATACAGAGCTCCCTCTATATTACCCTGACAGTGTACCCCCACTTTATACCCAGTGTCAGCAGCGAGCCCTCCCGGGGCAGGTACAATACAGAGCTCCCTCTACATTACCCTGACAGTGTCCCCCCTCTTTATACCCAGTGTCAGCATCGAGCACTCCCGGGGCAGGTACAATACAGAGCTCCCTCTACATTACCCTGACAGTGTACCCCCACTTCATACCCAGTGTCAGCATCGAGCACTCCTGGGGCAGGTACAATACAGAGCTTCCTCCACATTACCCTGACATTGTACCCCCACTTTATACCCAGTGTCAGCATCGAGCGCTCCCAGGGCAGGTACAATACAGAGCTTCCTCTACATTACCCTGACAGTGTACCCCCACTTTATACCCAGTGTCAGCATCGAGCGCTCCCGGGGCAGGTACAATACAGAGCTCCCTCTACATTACCCCGACAGTGTACCCCCACTTTATACCCAGTGTCAGCATCGAGCACTCCCGGGGCAGGTACAATACAGAGCTCCCTCTACATTACCCTGACAGTGTACCCCCACTTTATACCCAGTGTCATTATCGAGCGCTCCCGGGGCAGGTACAATTCAGAGCTCCCTCTACATTATCCCGACAGTGTACCCCCACTTTATACCCAGTGTCAGCATGGAGTGCTCCCAGGGCAGGTACAATACAGAGCTCCCTCTACATTACCCCGACAGTGTACCCCCACTGTATACCCAGTGTCAGCATCGAACTCTCCCGGGACAGGTACAATACAGAGCTCCCTCTACATTACCCTGACAGTGTATCCCGACTTTATACCCAGTGTCAGCATCGAGCACTCCCGGGGCAGGTACAATACAGAGCTCCCTCTACATTACCCTGACAGTGTACCCCCACTTTATACCCAGTGTCAGCATCGAGCGCTCCCGGGGCAGGTACAATACAGAGCTCCCTCTACATTACCCTGACAGTGTACCCCCACTTTATACCCAGTGTCAGCATCGAGCGCTCCCGGGGCAGGTACAATACAGAGCTTCCTCTACATTACCCTGACAGTGTACCCCCACTTTATACCCAGTGTCAGCATCGAGCGCTACCGGGGCAGGTACAATACAGAGCTGCCTCTACATTACCCTGACAGTGTACCCCACTTTATACCCAGTGTCAGCATCGAGCGCTCCCAGGGCAGGTACAATACAGAGCTCCCTCTACATTACCCTGACAGTGTACCCCCACTTTATACCCAGTGTCAGCATCGAGCGCTCCCGGGGCAGTTACAATACAGAGCTCCCTCTACATTACTCCGACAGTGTACCCCCACTTTATACCCAGTGTCAGCATCGAGCACTCCCGGGGCAGGTACAATACAGAGCTCCATCTACATTACCCTGACAGTGTCCCCCCACTTTATACCTGGTGTCAGCATCGAGCACTCCCAGGACCGGTACAATACAGAGCTGCCTCTACATTAACCTGACAGTGTACCCCCACTTTATACCCAGTGTCAGCATCGAGCACTCCCGGGGCAGGTACAATACAGTGCTCCCTCTACTTTACCCTGACAGTGTACCCCTATGTATACCCAGTGTCAGCATCGAACACTCCCAGGGCAGGTACAATACAGAGCTCCCTCTACATTACCCTGACAGTGTACCCCCACTTTATACTCAGTGTCAGCATCGAGCACTCCCGGGGCAGGTAAAATACAGAGCTCCCTCACATTACCCCGACAGTGTACCTCCACTTTATACCCAGTGTCAGCATCGAGCTCTCCCGGGGCAGGTACAATACAGAGCTCCCTCTACATTACCCTGACAGTGTACCCCCACTTTATACCCAGTGTCAGCATCGAGCACTCCTGGGCAGGTACAATACAGAGCTCCCTCTACATTACCCTGACAATGTACCCCCACTTTATACCAGTGTCAGTATCGAGCGCTCCCGGGGCAGGTACAATACAGAGCTCCCTCTACATTACCCTGACAGTGTACCCTCACTTTATACCCAGTGTCAGCATCGAGCGCTCCCGGGGCAGGTACAATACAGAGCTCCCTCTACATTACCCTGACAGTGTACCCCCACTTTATACCCAGTGTCAGCATCGAGCACTCCTGGGGCAGATATAATACAGAGCTCCCTCTACATTACCCTGACAATGTACCCCCACTTTATACCCAGTGTCAGCATCGAGCGCTCCCAGGGCAGGTACAATACAGAGCTCCCTCTACATTACCCTGACAGTGTACCCCCACTTTATACCCAGTGTCAGCATCGAGCACTCCCGGGGCAGGTACAATACAGAGCTCCCTCTACATTACCCTGACAGTGTACCCCCACTTTATACCCAGTGTCAGCATCGAGCACTCCCGGGGCAGGTACAATACAGAGCTCCCTCTACATTACCCCGACAGTGTACCCCCACTTTATACCCAGTGTCAGCATCGAGCACTCCCGGGGCAGGTACAATACAGAGCTCCCTCTACATTACCCCGACAGTGTACCCCCACTTTATACCCAGTGTCAGCATCGAACTCTCCCGGGGCAGGTACAATACAGAGCTCCCTCTACATTACCCTGACAGTGTACCCCCACTTTATACCCAGTGTCAGCATCGAGTGCTCCCGGGGCAGGTACAATACAGAGCTCCCTCTACATTACCCTGACAGTGTACCCCCACTTTATACCCAGTGTCAGCATCGAGCGCTCCCGGGGCAGGTACAATACAGAGCTCCCTCTACATTACCCTGACAGTGTACCCCCACTTTATACCCAGTGTCAGCAGCGAGCGCTCCCGGGGCAGGTACAATACAGATCTTCCTCTACATTACCCCGACAGTGTCCCCCCACTTTATACCCAGTGTCAGCATCGAGTGCTCCCGGGGCAGGTACAATACAGAGCTCCCTCTACATTACCCTGACAGTGTACCCCCACTTTAGACCCAGTGTCAGCATCGAGCGCTCCCGGGGCAGGTACAATACAGAGCTCCCTCTACATTACCCTGACAGTGTACCCCCACTTTATACCCAGTGTCAGCAGCGAGCGCTCCCGGGGCAGGTACAATACAGATCTTCCTCTACATTACCCCGACAGTGTCCCCCCACTTTATACCCAGTGTCAGCATCGAGCACTCCCGGGGCAGGTACAATACAGAGCTCCCTCTACAGTACCCTGACAGTGTACCCCCACTTTATACCCAGTGTCAGCATCGAGCACTCCCGGGGCAGGTACAATACAGAGCTCCCTCCACATTACCCTGACAGTGTACCCCCACTTTATACCCAGTGTCAGCATCGAGCACTCCCGGGACAGGTACAATACAGAGCTCCCTCTACATTACCCTGACAGTGTACCCCCACTTTATACCCAGTGTCAGCATCGAGCGCTCCCGGGCAGGTACAATACAGAGCTGCCCTCTACATTACCCTGACAGTGTACCCCCACTTTATACCCAGTGTCAGCATCGAGCACTCCCGGGGCAGGTACAATACAGAGCTCCTCTACATTACCCTGACAGTGTACCCCCACTTTATACCCAGTGTCAGCATCGAGCGCTCCCGGGGCAGGTACAATACAGAGCTCCCTCTACATTACCCCGACAGTGTACCCCCACTTTATACCCAGTGTCAGCATCGAGCACTCCCGGGGCAGGTACAATACAGAGCTTCCTCTACATTACCCCGACAGTGTCCCCCCACTTTATCCCCAGTGTCAGCATCGAGTGCTCCCGGGGCAGGTACAATACAGAGCTCCCTCCACATTACCCTGACAGTGTACCCCCACTTTAGACCCAGTGTCAGCATCGAGCGCTCCCGGGGCAGGTACAATACAGAGCTCCCTCTACATTACCCTGACAGTGTACCCCCACTTTATACCCAGTGTCAGCAGCGAGCGCTCCCGGGGCAGGTACAATACAGATCTTCCTCTACATTACCCCGACAGTGTCCCCCACTTTATACCCAGTGTCAGCATCGAGCACTCCCGGGGCAGGTACAATACAGAGCTCCCTCTACAGTACCCTGACAGTGTACCCCCACTTTATACCCAGTGTCAGCATCGAGCACTCCCGGGGCAGGTACAATACAGAGCTCCCTCCACATTACCCTGACAGTGTACCCCCACTTTATACCCAGTGTCAGCATCGAGCTCTCCCGGGGACAGGTACAATACAGAGCTCCCTCTACATTACCCTGACAGTGTACCCCCACTTTATACCCAGTGTCAGCATCGAGCGCTCCCGGGGCAGGTACAATACAGAGCTGCCTCTACATTAACCTGACAGTGTACCCCCACTTTATACCCAGTGTCAGCATCGAGCACTCCCGGGGCAGGTACAATACAGAGCTCCCTCTACATTACCCTGACAGTGTACCCCCAGTTTATACCCAGTGTCAGCATCGAGCGCTCCCGGGGCAGGTACAATACAGAGCTCCCTCTACATTACCCTGACAGTGTACCCCCACTTTATACCCAGTGTCAACATCGAGCGCTCCCAGGGCAGGTACAATACAGAGCTGCCTCTACATTACCCTGACAGTGTACCCCCTCTTTATACCCAGTGTCAGCATCGAGCACTCCCAGGGCAGGTACAATACAGAGCTGCCTCTACATTACCCTGACAGTGTACCCCTATGTATACCCAGTGTCAGCATCGAGCACTCCCGGGGCAGGTACAATACAGAGCTCCCTCTACATTACCCTGACAGTGTACCCCCACTTTATACCCAGTGTCAGCATCGAGCACTCCCGGGGCAGGTATAATACAGAGCTCCCTCTACATTACCCTGACAGTGTACCCCCACTTTAGACCCAGTGTCAGCATCGAGCGCTCCCGGGGCAGGTACAATACAGAGCTCCCTCTACATTACCCTGACAGTGTACCCCCACTTTATACCCAGTGTCAGCAGCGAGCGCTCCCGGGGCAGGTACAATACAGATCTTCCTCTACATTACCCCGACAGTGTCCCCCCACTTTATACCCAGTGTCAGCATCGAGCACTCCCGGGACAGGTACAATACAGAGCTCCCTCTACATTACCCTGACAGTGTACCCCCACTTTATACCCAGTGTCAGCATCGAGCACTCCCGGGACAGGTACAATACAGAGCTCCCTCTACATTACCCTGACAGTGTACCCCCACTTTATACCCAGTGTCAGCATCGAGGACTCCCGGGGCAGGTACAATGCAGAGCTCCCTCTACATTACCCTGACAGTGTACCCCCACTTTATACCCAGTGTCAGCATCGAGCGCTCCCGGGGCAGGTACAATACAGAGCTGCCTCTACATTACCCTGACAGTGTATACCCTCTTTATACCCAGTGTCAGCATCGAGCACTCCCAGGGCAGGTACAATACAGAGCTGCCTCTACATTACCCTGACAGTGTACCCCCACTTTATACCCAGTGTCAGCATCGAGCGCTCCCGGGGCAGGTACAATACAGAGCTGCCTCTACATTACCCTGACAGTGTACCCCCACTTTATACCCAGTGTCAGCATCGAGCGCTCCCGGGGCAGGTACAATACAGAGCTGCCCTCTACATTACCCTGACAGTGTACCCCCTCTTTATACCCAGTGTCAGCATCGAGCACTCCCAGGGCAGGTACAATACAGAGCTCCCTCTACATTACCCCGACAGTGTACCCCCACTTCATACCCAGTGTCAGCATCGAGCACTCCCGGGGCAGGTACCATACAGAGCTCCCTCTACATTACCCTGACAGTGTACCCCCACTTTATACCCAGTGTCAGCATCGAGCACTCCCGGGGCAGGTACAATACAGAGCTCCCTCTACATTACCCTGACAGTGTACCCCCACTTTATACCCAGTGTCAGTATCGAGCGCTCCCGGGGCAGGTACAATTCAGAGCTCCCTCTACATTACCCCGACAGTGTACCCCCACTTTATACCCAGTGTCAGCATGGAGTGCTCCCAGGGCAGGTACAATACAGAGCTCCCTCTACATTACCCCGACAGTGTACCCCCACTTTATACCCAGTGTCAGCATCGAACTCTCCCGGGACAGGTACAATACAGAGCTCCCTCTACATTACCCTGACAGTGTATCCCGACTTTATACCCAGTGTCAGCATCGAGCACTCCCGGGGCAGGTACAATACAGAGCTCCCTCTACATTACCCTGACAGTGTACCCCCACATTATACCCAGTGTCAGCATCGAGCGCTCCCGGGGCAGGTACAATACAGAGCTCCCTCTACATTACCCTGACAGTGTACCCCCACTTTATACCCAGTGTCAGCATCGAGCGCTCCCGGGGCAGGTACAATACAGAGCTCCCTCTACATTACCCTGACAGTGTACCCCCACTTTATACCCAGTGTCAGCATCGAGCGCTACCGGGGCAGGTACAATACAGAGCTGCCTCTACATTACCCTGACAGTGTACCCCACTTTATACCCAGTGTCAGCATCGAGCGCTCCCAGGGCAGGTACAATACAGAGCTCCCTCTACATTACCCTGACAGTGTACCCCCACTTTATACCCAGTGTCAGCATCGAGCGCTCCCGGGGCAGGTACAATACAGAGCTCCCTCTACATTACTCCGACAGTGTACCCCCACTTTATACCCAGTGTCAGCATCGAGCACTCCCGGGGCAGGTACAATACAGAGCTCCATCTACATTACCCTGACAGTGTCCCCCCACTTTATACCTGGTGTCAGCATCGAGCACTCCCAGGACCGGTACAATACAGAGCTGCCTCTACATTAACCTGACAGTGTACCCCCACTTTATACCCAGTGTCAGCATCGAGCACTCCCGGGGCAGGTACAATACAGTGCTCCCTCTACTTTACCCTGACAGTGTACCCCTATGTATACCCAGTGTCAGCATCGAACACTCCCGGGGCAGGTAAAATACAGAGCTCCCTCTACATTACCCCGACAGTGTACCTCCACTTTATACCCAGTGTCAGCATCGAGCTCTCCCGGGGCAGGTACAATACAGAGCTCCCTCTACATTACCCTGACAGTGTACCCCCACTTTATACCCAGTGTCAGCATCGAGCACTCCTGGGGCAGGTATAATACAGAGCTCCCTCTACATTACCCTGACAATGTACCCCCACTTTATATCCAGTGTCAGTATCGAGCGCTCCCGGGGCAGGTACAATTCAGAGCTCCCTCTACATTACCCTGACAGTGTACCCTCACTTTATACCCAGTATCAGCATTGAGCGCTCCCGGGGCAGGTACAATACAGAGCTCCCTCTACATTACCCTGATAGTGTCCCCCCACTTTATACCCAGTGTCAGCATCGAGCACTCCTGGGGCAGATATAATACAGAGCTCCCTCTACATTACCCTGACAATGTACCCCCACTTTATACCCAGTGTCAGCATCGAGCGCTCCCAGGGCAGGTACAATACAGAGCTCCCTCTACATTACCCTGACAGTGTACCCCACTTTATACCCAGTGTCAGCATCGAGCACTCCCGGGGCAGGTACAATACAGAGCTCCCTCTACATTACCCTGACAGTGTACCCCCACTTTATACCCAGTGTCAGCATCGAGCACTCCCGGGGCAGGTACAATACAGAGCTCCCTCTACATTACCCCGACAGTGTATCCCCACTTTATACCCAGTGTCAGCATCGAACTCTCCCGGGACAGGTACAATACAGAGCTCCCTCTACATTATCCTGACAGTGTATCCCGACTTTATACCCAGTGTCAGCATCGAACTCTCCCGGGGCAGGTACAATACAGAGCTCCCTCTGCATTACCCTGACAGTGTACCCCCACTTTATACCCAGTGTCAGCATCGAGTGCTCCCGGGGCAGGTACAATACAGAGCTCCCTCTACATTACCCTGACAGTGTACCCCCACTTTATACCCAGTGTCAGCATCGAGCGCTCCCGGGGCAGGTACAATACAGAGCTCCCTCTACATTACCCTGACAGTGTACCCCCACTTTATACCCAGTGTCAGCAGCGAGCGCTCCCGGGGCAGGTACAATACAGATCTTCCTCTACATTACCCCGACAGTGTCCCCCCACTTTATACCCAGTGTCAGCATCGAGTGCTCCCGGGGCAGGTACAATACAGAGCTCCCTCTACATTACCCTGACAGTGTACCCCCACTTTAGACCCAGTGTCAGCATCGAGCGCTCCCGGGGCAGGTACAATACAGAGCTCCCTCTACATTACCCTGACAGTGTACCCCCACTTTATACCCAGTGTCAGCAGCGAGCGCTCCCGGGGCAGGTACAATACAGATCTTCCTCTACATTACCCCGACAGTGTCCCCCCACTTTATACCCAGTGTCAGCATCGAGCACTCCCGGGGCAGGTACAATACAGAGCTCCCTCTACAGTACCCTGACAGTGTACCCCCACTTTATACCCAGTGTCAGCATCGAGCACTCCCGGGGCAGGTACAATACAGAGCTCCCTCCACATTACCCTGACAGTGTACCCCCACTTTATACCCAGTGTCAGCATCGAGCACTCCCGGGACAGGTACAATACAGAGCTCCCTCTACATTACCCTGACAGTGTACCCCCACTTTATACCCAGTGTCAACATCGAGCGCTCCCGGGGCAGGTACAATACAGAGCTGCCTCTACATTACCCTGACAGTGTACCCCCACTTTATACCCAGTGTCAGCATCGAGCACTCCCGGGGCAGGTACAATACAGAGCTCCCTCTACATTACCCTGACAGTGTACCCCCAGTTTATACCCAGTGTCAGCATCGAGCGCTCCCGGGGCAGGTACAATACAGAGCTCCCTCTACATTACCCTGACAGTGTACCCCCACTTTATACCCAGTGTCAGCATCGAGCGCTCCCAGGGCAGGTACAATACAGAGCTGCCTCTACATTACCCTGACAGTGTACCCCTATGTATACCCAGTGTCAGCATCGAGCACTCCCGGGGCAGGTACAATACAGAGCTCCCTCTACATTACCCTGACAGTGTACCCCCACTTTATACCCAGTGTCAGCATCGAGCACTCCCGGGGCAGGTATAATACAGAGCTCCCTCTACATTACCCTGACAGTGTACCCCCACTTTAGACCCAGTGTCAGCATCGAGCGCTCCCGGGGCAGGTACAATACAGAGCTCCCTCTACATTACCCTGACAGTGTACCCCCACTTTAGACCCAGTGTCAGCATCGAGCGCTCCCGGGGCAGGTACAATACAGAGCTCCCTCTACATTACCCCGACAGTGTCCCCCCACTTTATACCCAGTGTCAGCATCGAGCACTCCCGGGACAGGTACAATACAGAGCTCCCTCTACATTACCCTGACAGTGTACCCCCACTTTATACCCAGTGTCAGCATCGAGCACTCCTGGGACAGGTACAATACAGAGTTCCCTCTACATTACCCTGACAGTGTACCCCCACTTTATACCCAGTGTCAGCATCGAGCACTCCCGGGGCAGGTACAATGCAGAGCTCCCTCTACATTACCCTGACAGTGTACCCCCACTTTATACCCAGTGTCAGCATCGAGCGCTCCCGGGGCAGGTACAATACAGAGCTGCCTCTACATTACCCTGACAGTGTACCCCCTCTTTATACCCAGTGTCAGCATCGAGCACTCCCAGGGCAGGTACAATACAGAGCTGCCTCTACATTACCCTGACAGTGTACCCCCACTTTATACCCAGTGTCAGCATCGAGCGCTCCCGGGGCAGGTACAATACAGAGCTGCCTCTACATTACCCTGACAGTGTACCCCCACTTTATACCCAGTGTCAGCATCGAGCGCTCCCGGGGCAGGTACAATACAGAGCTGCCTCTACATTACCCTGACAGTGTACCCCCTCTTTATACCCAGTGTCAGCATCGAGCACTCCCAGGGCAGGTACAATACAGAGCTGCCTCTACATTACCCTGACAGTGTACCCCCACTTTATACCCAGTGTCGGCATCGAGCGCTCCCAGGGCAGGTGCAATACAGAGCTCCCTCTACATTACCCTGACAGTGTACCCCCACTTTATACCCAGTGTCAGCATCAAGCGCTCCCAGGGCAGGTACAATACAGAGCTGCCTCTACATTACCCTGACAGTGTACCCCCAGTTTATACCCAGTGTCAGCATCGAGCACTCCCGGGGCAGGTACAATACAGAGCTCCCTCTGCATTGACATTGCTGACCTGTTTTTGGGGAATGTGGCTGCGCAATCGTGCCGCTCCCATGGTCGAATAGCTGCACCTGTGGTCTGACGCATGGAGAGCGTATGGGGGGTGGAGAGGGGAGTGGGAGGGGGAGGGTGACCGGCGCCCACGCAAGCCGTCGACCCACCTGGAGTTGCTGTTCCCTCCCCGAGGCTTCGGTTCAGGGTGGGAATGAGAAGAGGGGTGTTGGGTGATGGGGTGCCAAGCCCCTTTTACCTTGTTGCCGATCTTCTGATGGGCGGCGTCGACCTTTGGGTTGATGTACGTCACCGTGGTGGCGAAATTGCTGCATGGTACCCTCTGCAGACGCCCCCTGGACCGGCACTGTTCCACTTTGAGCGAGCAGAATGGGCAGAGCTTGCACAAGTTGGCGTGTTTCCTCCCCAGATCATCGCACACCTAAGGGTGGGGTGGGGGGGGGGGGGGGGGGGGAGGCGAGGGGGCATAAGAAGATAAGAGCATAAGAAACAGGAGCAAGAGTCGACCATACGGCCCCTCGAGCCTGCTCCGCCATTCAATAATATCATGGCTGATCATCGACCTCAACTCCACTTTCCCGCCTGATCTCCATATCCCTTGATTCCCCTAGAGTCCAAAAATCGATCTATCTCAGCCTTGAATATACTCAAAATGCGGAGATGCCGGTGTTGGACTGGGGTGGACAAAAGTGAGAAGTCGCACAACACCAGGTTATAGTCCAACAGTTTTATTTGAAATCACAAGCTTTCGGAGCGCTGCTCCTTCGTCAGGTGAAGTGAAGAAATACATATGGGCACAGCATATATAGTCAGAGAACACTGCCAGATGACTACAGTTAATCTTTCTAACTGCCCTTTATCACACCTCGGCAGAGAGATTATCACGGCAATCAAAGGTGTGGATGGTGTCCAAACAGGTCAGTCAGGAAAACATTACATCAAAGACGTCAATTACATCATTGAATATACTCAAAGACTCAGCATTCACAGCGGTACTGAGGGAGCGCTGCACTGTCGGAGGGGCAGTACTGAGGGAGCGCTGCACTGTCGGAGGGGCAGTACTGAGGAAGCGCTGCATTGTGGGAGGGGCAGTACTGAGGGAGCGCTGCACTGTGGGAGGGGCAGTACTGAGGGAGCGCTGCACTGTGGGAGGGGCAGTACTGAGGGAGTGCTGCACTTTCGGAGGGGCAGTACTGAGGGAGCGCTGCACTGTCGGAGGGGCAGTACTGAGGGAGCGCTGCACTGTCGGAGGGGCAGTACTGAGGGAGCGCTGCACTGTCCGAGGGGCAGTACTGAGGGAGCGCTGCTCTGTCGGTGGGGCAGTACTGAGGGAGCGCTGCACTGTCGGAGGGGCAGTACTGAGGGAGTGCTGCACTGTCGGAGGGGCAGTACTGAGGGAGCGCTGCACTGTCGGAGGGGCAGTACTGAGGGAGCGCTGCACTGTCGGAGGGACAGTACTGAGGGAGCGCCGCACTGTCGGAGGGGCAGTACTGAGGGAGCGCCGCACTGTCAGAGGGGCAGTACTGAGGGAGCGCTGCACTGTCGGAGGGACAGTACTGAGGGAGCGCTGCACTGTGGGAGGAGCAGTACTGAGGGAGCGCTGCACTGTCGGAGGGGCAGTACTGAGGGAGCGCTGCACTGTCGGAGGGTCAGTACTGAGGGAGCGCTGCACTGTCGGAGGGTCAGTACTGAGGGAGCGCTGCACTGTCGGAGGGGCAGTACTGAGGGAGCGCTGCACTGTGGGAGGGGCAGTACTGAGGGAGCGCTGCACTGTCGGAGGGGCGGTACTGAGGGAGCGCAGCACTGTCGGAGGGGCGGCGCTCCCTCATTACTGCCCCTCTGACAGTGCGGCGCTCCCTCAGTACTGCCCCTCCCACAGTGCAGCGCTCCCTCAGTACATGCCCCACCGACAGTGCAGCGCTCCTTCAGTACTCCCCTCTGACAGTGCAGCGCTCCCTCAGTACTGCCCCTCCGACAGTGCAGCGCTCCCTCAGTACTGCCTCTCTGACAGTGCAGAGCTCCCTCAGTACTGCCCCTCCGACAGTGAAGCGCTCCCACAGTACTGCCCCTCCGACAGTGCAGTGCTCCCTCAGTACCGCCCCTCCGACAGTGCAGCACTCCCTCAGTACTGCCCCTCCGAGAGTGCAGCGCTCCCTCAGTACTGCCCCTCCGACAGTGCAGCGCTCCCTCAGTACTGCCCCTCCGACAGTGCAGTGCTCCCTCAATACTGCCCCTCCGACAGTGTAGCGCTCCCTCAGTACCGCCCCTCCGACAGTGCAGCGCTCCCTCAGTACTGCCCCTCCGACAGTGCAGCGCTCCCTCAGTACTGCCCCTCTGACAGTGCGGCGCTCCCTCAGTACTGCCCCTCCCACAGTGCAGCGCTCCCTCAGTACATGCCCCACCGACAGTGCAGCGCTCCTTCAGTACTCCCCTCTGACAGTGCAGCGCTCCCTCAGTACTGCCCCTCCGACAGTGCAGCGCTCCCTCAGTACTGCCTCTCTGACAGTGCAGAGCTCCCTCAGTACTGCCCCTCCGACAGTGAAGCGCTCCCACAGTACTGCCCCTCCGACAGTGCAGTGCTCCCTCAGTACCGCCCCTCCGACAGTGCAGCACTCCCTCAGTACTGCCCCTCCGAGAGTGCAGCGCTCCCTCAGTACTGCCCCTCCGACAGTGCAGCGCTCCCTCAGTACTGCCCCTCCGACAGTGCAGTGCTCCCTCAATACTGCCCCTCCGACAGTGTAGCGCTCCCTCAGTACCGCCCCTCCGACAGTGCAGCGCTCCCTCAGTACTGCCCCTCCGACAGTGCAGCGCTCCCTCAGTACTGCCCCTCTGACAGTGCAGCACTCCAACTAGCAGGAATGTCGGCCTGGATTATGGGACTGAAGTCTCTGTGGTGTGGCTTGAACACACAACCTTCTGACTCAGAGGGAAAGGAATAAGAAAGACAGACCTACATTTCTGAGGTTGTGAGAGGTGCTATATAAATCCTTCTTGTCTCCTTCGAGCAGATTTTACAGTGGTGTACAAAAATCACAAGGGGTTTTGATAGAATTGATCGAATAATCCACTGGCAGGAGGGTCGGCAACCAACGGGCACAGATTTAAGATAATTTGCAAAAGAACCAGAGCGGTAGATGAGGAGAATGATTTAAGCAGTGAGTTGTTGTGATCTGGAATGCATTGCCTGAAAGGGCAGCGGAAGCAGATTCAATAGTAACGTTTAAAAGGGAATTGGATAAATACTTGTAGAGCAGGGGGGAGTGGGACTAATTGGATAGCTCTTTCAAAGAGCCGGCACAGGCACCATTCATTGCATGATTCCATGTTTAGTGAATAAACGGGGTGGCAACTTTATTGTTTTATGTATTGAGTAATGTCGGGAAATCTATATTAGTGTTAAATGATGTGCAGATTGCCATTTCATCCACCACCTTAAACATTCACTCCCTCCACCACTGGCGTACCGTGGCTGCAGTGTGTACCATCTACAAGATGCACTGCAGCAACTCGCCAAGGCTTCCCCGTCAGCACCTCCCAAACCCACGACCTCTTCCACCTAGAAGGACAAGGGCAGCAGGCGCATGGGAACACCACCACCTCCAAGTTCCCCTCCAAGTCACACACCATCCTGATTTGGAATTATATCGCCGATCCTTCATCGTCGCTTGGTCAAAATCCTGGAACTCCCGAACAGTACTGTGGGAGTACCTTCACCACACGGACTGCTGCGGTTCAAGAAGGCGGCTCACCACCACCTTCTCCAGGGCAACTAGGAATGGGCAATAAATGCTGGCCTTGCCAGCGACGCCCGCATCCCATGAACGAATAAAAAAAAAGTCCATTCATCTAACTCACACACACAAAACAATGTGCCTCTCTTAAGAGCGAGGTGGCGATTCATAGGGTGGCAAGTGACCCACCTCCGTCCCAGTGTCTCGCTTCACTCCACACTGGGCTGGTGACTGGGTGCGCCCCAGATCGTAAGGGCCACCGGGTCCGATTACGGAACAGGTCGGAGGTGCCACGACTCCGCAGGGACAAGGAAACACTCACCTTTGACCCGAAATCCAGCCGGGAATTTTCAATTTCCATCCAAGTGGACATCACGTCAGACGAGATGCAGCTGCTGGAGAGAGCCACGTTGCACAAGATCCTCTTGATGTCTTGAACCTGCAAAGCCCAGGGCTTTCTGAAAGGACGGGGGAGGGGGAGGGGGAGGGACAAGTCCCCACAAATTATTCACATATGTTATCTTTCTATGGATTCCCCACCCTGCCCACAATCCACACACACCCCCTCCTGCTTTGTCAATTTCTCCAGTTTCTCATCAGTTTCTCTTCAAATGCTCCTCAATTTCACCCCAGTTTATCTTCAATTTCATCCCAGTTTATCTTCAATTTCTCTCTAGTTTCTCTGCAATTTCTCTTCAAATTTCTGATCAATTCCTCCTAAACTCCTCTTCAATTTCTCCCCCGTTTCTCCTTAATTTCTCATTAATATCGCCTCAGTTTCTCCTCAACTTCTCTTCAATTGCTCCCCATATTCACCTCAATTTCTCTCTAATTTCTCCTCAACTTCACACCAGTTTCTACTCAATTTCTCCTTAATTCCTCCTGAATACATCTTCAATTTCTCTTCAGTTTCACCAAATTCTCCTCAATTTCTAGCCAATTTTTCCTCAATTGCTCAATTCCTTATCAATTCCTCCTCATAGAGTCATAGGGGTAGAAATTAGGTCGCGCCCCATTTGGGGCGCAAATATCGTCCGGACGCAAATATTAGCGCCTGGCGCTAATTATCGGCACTGACAGGAAACTTCACTTTTACTGCCCCGGGAGGTGAGTGGAGCGCTAAAGCAGGCGCTGCACACCTCTCTTAAGGCGCAAAGGCCAAGGAGTGAGGCGCTAACTCGGAGCGCTGGCGAAGCTCATGTAATGTCAGTCAGCAATGGAACACACACACAATGGCACGGGCCAGTTCTTAAAGGGGATGGTTAATCTTGCTTTCCATCCACATCCTGTTCATTGCTGCCTTGAATCTCGGCCTGGAGAGACCTGCACATCAAATGTGCTGGAAAGAACAATGGAGAGTACCAGGCAAAGAGCTCAGAGTGCAGCCCCCACTGTCTCTGCTAAATCGATACAAGGAATGGCAAATCAAAATGAACCTGCAAAGTGCTGCTCAGTACCCAAAACTCCTTCACACAACGTTGAATCTCTCCAGAAGTCTCTCCCTCTCTCTCTCAGAATGCGTAGTTCAAAAATGCCACCAACAATAAAAGACAGGAAGAGGCCCCCTTTAAATAGCGCCCCCCCCAGCCCCACAGCGATTGATAGCGTTCCAGTCTTCTGGTCGTTGGAAGCGCCAGGCGGTAAGGCAGGGGGCGCCACTCAATTTCCGCTACGGGGCGCCCCAAGGGCATTACACCATGGAATGACGTCACAATCTGCGCGCGCAGGTGGTCGCAGCGGTAAGTTTTAGCGCCGCCGCACAATCTCAAGTTAAGTTCTCGAGCGGCGCAAACATCGCTGCGCCTGGGCGTTAGCGGCTTTGCGCCCCATTAGCGCCCTCTTAAGGCGCTAACGGGAGGCGCAACCAAGTGAATTTTTACCCCATAGAGTCATACAGTTATACAGCACAGAAAGAGGTCCTTCGGCCCATCGTGTCCGCGCCGGCCATCAAGCCATGTCTATCAACGGTTTAAATCAAACATGGCCACAGTAAATAAGAATTCTAATAGGTCTAAGAGCGTTAAAAAAACAAGCCTGAAGGCTTTGTGTCTTAATGCGAGGAGCATTCGTAATAAGGTGGATGAATTAGCTGCGCAAATAGAGGTAAACGAATATGATTTGATTGGGATTACGGAAACATGGCTCCAGGGTAGTCCAGGCTGGGAACTCAACATCCAGGGGTATTCAATATTCAGGAAAGATAGGCAAAAAGGAAAGGGAGGTGGGGTAGCATTGCTGGTTAAAAAGGGGAATTAACACAATTGTAAGGAAGGATATTAGCTCTGATGATGTGGAATCTGTATGGGTAGAACTGAGAAATACCAAGGGGCAGAAAACGTTAGTGGGAGTGATATATAGACCTCCAAACAGTAATGCGGAGGTTGGGGATGGCATTAAAAGGGAAATTAGAGAAGCGTGCAATTAGGGCACAGCAGTCATCATGGGTGACTTTAATCTACATATAGATTGGGCTAACCAAATTAGTAACAATACTGTGGAGGAGGAATTCCTGGAGTGTTTACGGGATGTTTTCCTGGACCAATATGTCGAGGAACCAACCAGAGATCAGGCCATCTTAGACTGGGTATTATGTAATGAGAAAGGATTAATTAGCAATCTTGTTGTACGAGGCTCCTTGGGTCGGAGCGATCATAATATGATAGAATTCTTCATTAAGATGGAGAGTGAAGTAGTTGACTCAGAGACTAGGGTCCTGAATTTAAATAAAGGAAACTATGATGGTATGAGGCGCGAGTTGGGTAGGATTGATTGGGGAATGTCACTCAAAGGGTTGATGGTGGATAGGCAATGGCAAACATTCAAAGACCACATGGATGAACTACAGAATTTGTTCATCCCAGTTTGGCATAAGAATAAAACAAAAAAGGTGACTCAACCGTGGCTAACAAGGGAAATTAGGGATAGCATAAGATCCATATAAATTGGCCAGAAAAAGCAGTAAACCTGAGGATTGGGAGCAGTTTAGGATTCAACAAAGGAGGACAAAGGGATTAATTAAGAAGGGGAAAATAGAATATGAGAGGAAGCTTGCTGGGAACATAAAAACTGACTGTAAAAGCTTTTATAGATATGTGAAGAGAAAAAGATTGGTGAAGTCAAGCGTAGGTCCCTTGCAGTCAGAATCAGGGGAACTTATAATGGGGAACAAAGAAATGGCAGACCAATTAAATACAAATTTTGGTTCTGTCTTCACAAAGGAGGGCACAAATAACCTCCCAGAGATGTCGGGGGACATAGGGTCTGATGAAAGGGAGGAACTGAAAGAAATCAGTATTTGTAGGGAAATGGTGTTAGGGAAATTGATGGGATTGAAGGCCGATAAATCCCCAGGGCCTGATAATCTACATCCTAGGGTAGTTAAGGAAGTGGCCCTAGAAATAGTAGATGCATTGCTGATCATCTTCCAACATTCGATGGAATCTGGAACAATACCCATGGATTGGAGGGTAGCTAATGTTACCCCACTATTCAAAAAAGATGGTAGAGAGAAAACGGGGAATTACAGACCGGTAAGCCTGACATCGGTAGTGGGGAAAATGCTAGAGTCCATTATAAAAGACGTAATAGCAGAGCACTTGGAAAACAGTGACAGGATCGGACAAAGTCAACATGGATTTACAAAAGGTAAATCGTGCTTGACTAATCTACTGGCATTTTTTGAGGATGTAACTGGTAAAATAGATAAGGGAGAACCAGCGGATGTGGTGTATTTGGACTTTCAAAAGGCTTTCGATAAGGTCCCGCATAAGAGATTAGCGTGTAAAGTTAAGGCACATGGGATTGGGGGCAAGGTATTGACTTGGATAGAGAACTGGTTGGCAGACAGAAAGCAAAGAGTTGGAATAAACGGGTCTTTTTCCGAGTGGCAGGCAGTGACTAGTGGGGTACCGCAGGGATCGGTCCTTGGACCCCAGCTATTCACAATATATATTAATGATCTAGACAAGGGAACTAGATGTAATATCTCCAAGTTTGCAGACGACACAAAGCTGGGTGGGCGTGTGTGCTGTGAGGAGGATGCCGAGAAACTCCAGGATGATTTGGACAGGTTGGGTGATTGGGCAGAAGCATGGCAGATGCAATATAACGTGGATAAATGCGAGGTTATCCACTTTGGTGTCAAAAACAGGAAGGCAGATTATTATCTGAATGGCACTAGATTGGGAGAAGGGGAAGTGCAACGAGACCTGGGTGTCCTTGTGCACCAGTCGCTGAAGGTAAGCATGCAGGTGCAGCAGGCGGTTAAGAAGGCAAATGGTATGTTGGCCTTCGTAGCGAGAGGGTTTGAGTACAGGAGCAAGGATGTCTTGCTGCAGTTGTACAGGGCCTTGGTGAGACCACATCTTGAGTATTGTGTGCAGTTTTGGTCGCCTTATCTGAGGAAGGAGGTTCTTGCCATGGAAGGAGTTCAGCAAAGATTCACCAGGCTGATACCTGGGATGGCAGGAATGACGTATGAGGAGAGATTGGGTCGATTGGGCTTATACTCGCTGGAGTTTAGAAGAATGAGAGGGGATCTCATTGAAACTTATAAAATTCTGACAGGACTGGACAGACTAGATGCAGGAAGGATGTTCCCGATGGTCGGGGAGTCCAGAACCAGGGGTCACAGTCTAAGGATAAGGGGTAAGCCATTTAGGACAGAAATGGGGAGGAATTTCTTCACCCAGAGAGTGGTGAACCTGTGGAATTCTCTACCACAGAAGGCAGTAGAGGCCAATTCATTAAATATATTCAAGAAGGAGTTGGATATATTTCTTAAGGCTAAAGGGATCAAGGGATATGGGGAGAAAGCAGGGACAGGGTAATGAATTTGGATGATCAGCCATGATCTCATTGAATGGCGGAGCAGGCTAGAGGGGCCGAATGGCCTACTCCTGCTCCTATCTTCTATGTTTCTATTCTAATCCCATTTTCCTGCACTTGGTCCATAGCCTTGTATGCTATAGCGTTTCAAGTGCTCATCTAAATGCTTCTTGAATGCTGTGAGGGTTCCTGCCTCTACCACCCTTTCAGGCAGTGAGTTCCAGATTCCAACCACCCTCTGGGTGAAAAAGTTTTTCCTCAAATCCCCTCTAAACCTCCTACCCCTTACCTTGAAACTATGCCCCCTGGTTATTGGCCCCTCTACTAAGGGGAAAAATTCCTTTCTATCTACCCTATCTATGCCCCTCATAATTTTGTACACCTCAATCAGGTCCCCCCTCAGCCTTCTCTAATCTAAGGAAAACAACCCCAGCCTGTCCAGTCTCTCTTCATAGCTGAAGCGCTCCGGCCCAGGTAACATCCTGGTGAATCTCCTCTGCACCCTCTCCAATGCAATCACATCCTTCCTATAGTGTGGCGACCAGAACTGCACACAGTATTCCAGCTGTGGCCGAACTAGCGTTTTGTACAGCTCCATCATAACCTCCCTGCTCTTATATTCTATGCCTCGGCTAATGAAGGCAAGTATCCCATATGCCTTTTTAACCACCTTATCTACCTGTCCTGCTGCCTTGAGGGATCTATGTACATGCACACCAAGGTCCCTCTGATCCTCTGTCCTTCCTAGGGTCCTACCATTCATCGTGTATTCCCTTGCCTTGTTAGTCCTCCCAAAATGCATCACCTCACACTTTTCAGGGTTAAATTCCCATTTGCCACTGTTCTGCCCATCTAACCATCCCGTCTATATCGTCCTGTAGCCTGAGGCTTCCTTCCTCGCTATTTACCACTCCACCAATTTTCATGTCATCTGCGAACTTACTGATCATACCTCCTATATTCATATCTAAATCATTAATGTACACTACAAAAAGCAAAGGACCCAGCACCGATCCCTGCGGTACACCACTGGACACAGGCTTCCAGTCACAAAAACAACCTTCGACCATCACCCTCTGCCTCCTGCCACTAAGCCAATTTTGGATCCAATGTGCCAAATTGCCCTGGATTCCATGGGCTCTTACCTTCTTGACCAGTCTCCCATGTGGGACTTTGTCAAAAGCCTTACTGAAATCCATGTAGACTACATCAACTGCACTATCCTCATCCACACACCTAGTCACCCCCTCGAAAAATTCAATCAAATTGGTCAGACATGATCTCCCCCTGACAAAGCCATGCTGACTATCCCTGATTAATCCCTGCCTCTCCAAGTGGAGACTAATTCTGTCCCTCAGAATTTTTTCCAATAATTTCCCTACCACTGATGTTAGGCTCACTGGCCAACAAACCCAGGGAACCCTGGATGTCAAGGGATATACAAGAATGGATTAGGAAAAAAAGGGAGGCTTATCCCTACTACTACGATTCTTGAACAATGGTACTACGTTAGCTGTTCTCCAGTCCTCTGGCACCTCCCCTGTGGAGAGAGGTTCTGTAAATTTGTGTCAGAGCCCCTGCAATCTCCTCCCTTGCCTCACACTGCAGCCTGGGATACATCCCGTCAGGGCCTGGGTATTTATCCACTTTTAAGCCCGCTAAAACCGCTAGTACCTCCTCCCTCTCAATACTAATGTGTTCAAGTAGATCACAATCCTCCTGCCTGATTTCTATGCCTACATCGTCCTTCTCCATAGTGAACACAGATGCAAAATATTCATTTAAAACCTCACCTACATCTTCCAGCTCTGCACACAGATTGCCACTTTGGTCCCTAATGGGCCCTACTCTTTCCCTGGTTATCCTCTTGCCCTTAATATACTTATAAAACACCTTGGGATTTTCCTTTATCTTGCCCGCCAGTGTTTTTTCATGCCCCTTCTTCGCTCTCCTAATTTATTTTTTAAGTGCCCCCCTGCACTTTCTATACTCCTCTTGGGCTTCCACTGTTTTTAGTCCTTTGTATCTGCCAAAAGCCTCCCTTTTTTTCCTAATCCATTCTTGACATCCAGGGTTCCCTGGGCTTGTTGGTCCCACCCTTGACCTTTACGGGAACATGCTGGCGTTGTACTCTCTCTATTTCCTTTCTGAAAGACTCCCACTGCTCTGATGTGGATTTTCCTACAAGCAGCTGATCCCAGTCCACTTTGGCCAGATCCTGCTTTATCATATTAAAATCGGCCTTCCCCCAATTTAGAACCTTTATTTCCGGTCCATCTTTGTCCTTTTCCATGACTAAATCTCACCGAATTATGGTCACTGTCACCAAAATGCTCTCCTACTGACACTTCTACCACTTGCCCGGCTACATTCCCTAGAATTAGGTCCAGTACCGTCCCCTCTCTTGCAGGACTTTCTACATGCTGGCTCAAAAAGCTCTCCTGAATGCACTTTAAGAATCCCGCACCCTCTAAGCCTTTCACACTCTGACTATCCCAGTTAATATTGGGGAATTTGAAATCCCCTACTATTATTACCGTATTATTTCTACACTTCTCTGAGATTTGCCTACATATCTGTTCCTCTATCTCCCCCTGACTGTTTGGGGGCCTATAGTACACTCCCAGCAAAGTGCTTGCCCCCTTTTTGTTTTTAAGTTGTACCCATATGGCCTCATTAGAGGAACCTGCTAAGATATCATCCCTCCTTACAGCAGTAATTGACTCCTTGATTAATATTGCGACACCCCCTCCTCTTTTACACCCCCCTCTGTCTCGCCTGAAGATTCTATACACCAGAATATTGAGCTGCCAGTCCTGCCCCTCCCTCAACCATGTCTCTGTGATAGCAACAATATCATACTCCCATGTGTTCATCAACACCTTCAATTCATCTGCCTTACTCGTAAGACTCCTTGCATTAAAATAAATGCCATCCAGCCTTGCCATACTCCCTTGTGCCGTTACATATTTGCTCTGCCTTCCAGGCTGACTTGTTTTTTCCTCTATATTTGGCTGTGCATCACCCCCTACTATAGCTCCACTCCGTATCCCATCCCCCTGCCAAGTTAGTTTAAACCCCCCCCCCCCCCCAACAGTACTAGCAAACCTCCCCGCAAGGATGTTGGTCCCGTTCCGGTTCAGGTGCAACCCGTCCGACTTGTACAGGTCCCACCTTCTCCAGAAGCAGACCCAGAGATCCAGGAAACTAAAGACCTCCCTCCTGCACTAACTCTTTAGCCACGCATTCATCTGCTCTATCCTTCTATTCCTATACTCACTAGCATGTGGCACCAGGAGTAATCCAGAGATTACAATCTTTGAGGTCCTGCTTTTTAATCTGCTACCTCGCTCCCTAAATTCTTGTTGCAGGACCTCATCCCTCTTTCTACCCATGTCGTTGGTACCAATGTGAACCACGACCTCTGACTATTCACCCTCCCCTTTCAGAATGCCCTGCAGCCGTTCAGTGACATCCTTGACCCTGGCACCAGGGAGGCATCATACCATCCTGGAGTCACGTCTGCGGCCACAGAAATGTCTATCTGTTCCCCTTACGATAGAATCCCCTATCACTATTGATCTCCCACTCTTTTTCCTCCCCTCCTGTGCAGCTGAGCCACTCGTAGTGCCACGGACTTGGCTCTTGCTGCATTCCCCTGAGAAACCATCTCCCCCATCAGTATCCAAAACGGAAAATCTGTCGGAGAGGGAGATGGACCCAGGGGACTCCTGCACTACCTTCCTAGTTCTTTTACTCTGTCTGGCGGTCACCCATTTCCGGTCTGACTGTGCACCCTTTACCTGCGGTGTGACCACCTCGTTAAACGTGCTATCCACGAAGATCTCAGCTTCGCGGATGCTCCACAGTGACTCCAGCCGCAGCTCCAGCTCTGAAACGCAGACTTTCGAGTAGCTGCAGCTGGAGACACTTCCTGCACATGTGTTCCTTATCAATTTATCCTCAATTGCTCAATTGTTCAATTCCTTATCAATTTCTCAATTGCTCAATTCCTTATCAATTTCTCAATTGCTCAATTCCTTATCAATTTCTCAATTGCTCAATTCCTTATCAATTTCTCAATTGTTCAATTCCTTATCAATTTCTCCTCAATTGCTCCTCAGCTGCTTTTCACTTCTTCAATTGCTCCCCAGTTTCTCATTAATTTCTCCTCAGTTTTTCCCCGATTACTCCTCAATTTATCCTCAAACATTCCCCATATTCTCCTCAATGCCTGCTCAATTTCTCCCCAATTTGTCCTCACTTGCTGCTCCATTTCTCCTCACTCTCCCCTCAATTTCCTCCCCCCCCTGTTCTCCTGAACTTCTCCCCGATATCAACTCAATTTCTTTGCTGGTTTCTCTTCAATTTCTCCTAAAGTTCTCAGTGTCTTCTCAATTCCTGCTCAATTACGCTACAGATTCTCCTCAATTTCTCGTCAATTCCTCCACAATTTCTGTCCAGTTCCTCCTGTGTTTTTCCTCAATTTCTCTCCCCTTTTCTCCTCAATTTGTTACAAATAAAATCGATGAGTTACAGGCGCAAGTTGCCACATGGAGTTATGATATAATGGCTATAAGGAGACCTGGCTTAAACATAGACAGGAATGGGAATTAAACATTCCTGGCTGCAATGTTTTCTTGAGGGATAGGGAAGGAGGAAAATACAGGTGTGTGGCAGCATTGATCGAGGATAATATTACAGTTCTGCAAAGGGACGACATTCTGGAGGGTTGAAAGACTGAATTTATTTGGTTGGTGTTAAGGAACAGAAAAGGAGCTGTTACATTGCTGGGTGTTTACTATAGACCCCCAAATAGTGAGAAGGAGATAGAGAGGCAAATCTGTCGGCAAATTTCCGAGAAATGCAAAAATAATGGAGCAGTAATAGTCAGGGTCTTCAATTACCCGAATATAGACTGGGGAAAAACAGAATAAAGGACAAGGAGCGGAAGAATTCCTAAAATGTATACATGAGAGCTTTCTTAATCAGTATGTTTCTATGTGAGAAGTCGCACAACACCAGGTTATCGTCCAACAGCTTTATTTGAAATCACAAGCTTTCGGAGCGGCTGCTCCTTCGTCAGGTGAAGTGAAGAGATGCATATAGGCACAGCATATATAGTCACTGCAGTGTTCTCTGACTATATATGCTGTGCCTATATGCATCTCTTCACTTCACCTGACGAAGGAGCAGCAGCTCCGAAAGCTTGTGATTTCAAATAAAGCTGTTGGACTATAACCTGGTGTTGTGCGACTTCTCACATTTGTCCACCCCAGTCCAACACCGGCATCTCCACATCATAGTATGTTTCTAGCCCAATGAGGAAGGACGCAGTGTTGGATCTAGTTCTGGGGAATGAAGTAGGGCAAGTGGAGTGTGTTTCAGTGGGAGAGCATTTGGGTAATAGCGATCAGAATATAATTAGGTTTGAAGTAGTTATGGGAAGCGACAAAGAAAAATCAATGGTGCAAATACCCAACTGGAAGAATGCCAATATTAGCGATTTGACAAGGGACTGAGCACAGGGGGACTGGAAACAAAGATTGGCCAAGAAAATAGTAAAAATGAGCAATGGCAGGCCTTCAAGGCAGAGATAGTTCGGGGACAAACCAAGCCTATTCCCATAAGGAGAAAAGATGGGGCATCCAAAGATAGAGCTCCCTGGATGACAAAAGAAATAGAGGTTAAAATAAAACGTGAAAAGGAGGCTTATGACAAGTGTCAGGAACAGGATATAATCGAAAACCAGGCACAATACAGAGAGTGCAGGGGGGAAATTGAAAAAGGATCTAAGAAGGGCAAAGAGAGAGAGTATGAGAAAAGATTAGTGAATAACAAAAAATCTTTTATAAACATATAAGAAGTAAAAGGATAGTTAAAGGAAGGGTGGGGCCGATCTGGGACAAAAATGGAAATCTTCTTGTGGAGGGAGGGGGCATGACTGAGGTACAGAATGAGTACTTTGCACCTGTCTTCACAAAAGAAGAGGATGAGGTTAATGTTGGAGTAGCGATGATGGAGTAGAGATATTGGATAGGATGAAAATAGATAGGAAGGAGGCGCTAAATAGGTCGGCATCACTCAAAGTTAACACGTCACCCGGACCAGTTGAGATGCATCCTAAGTTGCTGAGGGAAGCTAGGATGGAGATAG
The DNA here is from genome assembly GCA_030390025.1 of Squalus acanthias. NCBI lineage: Eukaryota > Metazoa > Chordata > Chondrichthyes > Squaliformes > Squalidae > Squalus > Squalus acanthias. Next base: position 43,822 of record JASTWF010001299.1, on the reverse strand, counting down.
CAGAAGCTCTGACCACAATCTTTCAATCCTCCTTCGATATGGGAGCGGTGCCAGAGGACTGGAGGATTTCAAATATTACACCCCTATTCAAAAAAAAGGGGAGAGGTATAAACCTGGTAACTACAGGCCAATCTAACATCAGTGGTGGGAAAACTACTAGAGACCATTGTCAAGGACAAAATCAATTCTCACTTGGCGAAGCATGGGTTAATAAGGGGCAGCCAGCACAGATTTGTTAAGGTAACTCGTGCCTGACTAACCTGATTGAGTTCATTGATGAAGTAACAGAGAGGGTCGATGAAGGTAGTGCGGTAGATGCTGTGTATATGGACTTTCAAACGGCATTTGATAAAGTGCCACATAACAGACATGGAAAGTAGAAGAAACATAGTATTAAAGGGACAGTGGTAACCTGGGTACGTAATTGGCTAAGGGATAGGAGGCAGAGAGTAGTGGTGAACGGATGTTTTCCTGACTGGAGGGAAGTATGAAGTGGGGTCCCCCAGGGATCGGTATGAGGACCATTGCTCTTATATATAAATGACCTGGAGTTGGGTATAAGGAGTACAAATTTGAAGTTTGCAGATGATACAAAACTTGGCAACATAGTAAAGAGTGAGCAGGATAGTAGCAGACTTCAGGAGGACACAGACGGGCTGGTGAAATGGGCAGACACATGGCAGATGCTGTTTAATGCTGATAAGTGTGAAGTTGGGAAGGAACAACATGGAGAGGCCGTACAATCTAAGCGGTATTATTTTGAGGGAGGTGCAAGAGCAGAGGGACCTGGGGGTGCATATCCACTAATCCTTGAAGGTGGCAGGGCAAGTTGATGAGACGGTTCAGAAAGCGTATGGGATACTTGGCTCTGTAAATAGGGGCATTGAATACAACAAGAAGGAAGTCATTGTAAACCTTTACAAATCTCTGGTTAGGCCTCAGCTGGAGTGTTGTGTACAATTCCGGGCACCGCACTTTAGGAAGGATGTCAAGGCTCTGGAGAGGGTGCCGAGGTTTGCCAGGATGAGGGACTTCAGTCATGTGGAGAGGCTGGAGAAGCTGGGATTGTTCCCCTTGGAGCAGAGACGGTTCAGGGCAGAGCTAATTGAGGTATTCAAAAAGATGAGGGGTTTTGATCGAGCAAGTAGGGAGAAACGGTTTCCTCTGAACCAGAGGTCATAGATTTAAAATAATTGACAAAAGAACTGGAGACATTTTTTCACACATGGAGGGTTGTTAAGATCTGGAACGCACTACCTGAAAGGGCGGTGGAATCAGGTTCCATCGGAACTTTCAAGAAGCAATTGGACATGCACTTGAAGAGGACCAATTTGCAGGGTTACGGGTTGGGGGGGGGGGATAAAGCTGGGGTTTGGGATTAATTTGGACATCTCTTTCAAAGCCGACACAGGCACGATGAGCCGAATGGCCTCCTTCTGTGCAGGAAGGTTCTACGAAATTCTCAAATTCTCCTCCAGTTTCTCCTCAATGTCACGTCAATTTCTCCTCAGTGTATCTTCCAATTTCTACTCCATTCCTGTACATTTCTCCCCGAATTCTCTTCTATTTCTCCTCAATTTCACCTCGATTTCCCTGCGATTTCTCTTCAATTTGCTCTCAGTTACATCGGAACATAGGAGCAGGAGGAGGCCATTCAGCCCCTCGAGCCTGTTCCGCCATTCAATGAGATCATGGCTGATCTGTGACCTAACTCCATTTACCCGCCTTTGCCCCGTATCCCTTAATAGCTTCAGTTAACAAAAATCTATCAATCTCAAATTTACAATTGATCTCGCATCAATTGCCGTTTGAGGAAGAGAGTTCCAAACTTCTACCACCCTTTGTGTGTCGAAGTGTTTCCTAATTTCACTCCTGAAAGGTCTGCTCTAATTTTTAGATTATCCCCCTAGTCCTAGACTCCCCAACCAGCGGAAATAGTTTCTCTCTATCTATCTACACTATCAGTTTCCCCTTAATATCCTGAGAACTTTGATCAGATCGACCCCTTAACCTTCTAAATTCCAGGGAATACAACCCTACTTTGTGTAGTCTGGTAAACCTGCGCTGCACTCCCTCCAAGGTTTGTGATTTTTATCAATGACTTGGAGGAGGGGACTGAAGGGTGGATCAGTAAATTTGCTGATGACACCAAGATTGGTGGAGTAGTGGATGAGGTGGAGAGCTGTTGTAGGCTGCAAAGAGACATTGATAGGATGCAGAGCTGGGCCGAAAAATGGCAGATGGAATTTAACCCTGATAAGTGCGAGGTGATTCATTTTGGTAGGGCAAATTTGAATAAGGATTACAGGGTCAACGGCAGGGTTCTGAGGAACGTGGAGGAGCAGAGGGATCTGGGGGTTCATATCCACAGATCTCTGAAGGTTGCCACTCAAGTGGATAGAGCAGTAAAGAAGGCCTATGGTGTGTTGGCGTTTATTAACGGAGGGTTTGAGTTTAAGAACCGTGAGGTTATGCTGCAACTGTACAGGACCTTGGTGAGACCACATTTGGAATATTGTGTGCAGCTCTGGTCACCTCACTATAGGAAGGACGTGGAAGCATTGGAAAGAGTGCAAAGGAGATTTACCAGGATGCTGCCTGGTTTGGGGGGGAGGTCTTATGAGGAAAGATTGAGGGAGTTGGGGCTTTTCTCTTTAGAGCGGAGGAGGATGAGAGGCGACTTAATAGAGGTTTATAAGATGATGAGGGGGATAGATAGAGTGGATGTTCAGAGACTATTTCCTCGGGTAGAGGCAGCTGTTACAAGGGGGCATAACTATAAGGTGCATGGGGGGAGATATAGAAGGGATGTCCGAGGTAGATTCTTTACTCAGAGAGTGGTTGGGGTGTGGAATGGACTGCCTGCTGTGATAGTGGAGTCGGACACTTTAGGAACTTTCAAGCGGTTATTGGATAAGCACATGGAGCACACCAGAGTGATAGGGAGTCTGATAGCTTGATCTTGGTCTCGGACAATGCTCGGCACCACATCGAGGGCCGAAGGGCCTGTACTGTGCTGTACTGTTCTATGTTTCTATGTGTCTATGTTTCTAAGGTCAATATATCCTTCCTAAGGTGCGGTGCCCAGAACTGCTCCCAGTACTCCAGGTGTGGTCTAACCAGGGCTTTGTAAAGCTGCAGCATAACCTCTACCCCCTCTGTACTCTAGTCCTCTCGATATAAAGGCCAGCATTCCATTAGCCTTTTTGATTATTTTCTGTACCTGTTCATGGTATTTTAATGATCTATGTACCTGGACCCCCCAAGTCTCTTTGGACCTCCACTGTTTTGAGCTTTTCACCATTTAGAAAGTAACCTGTTGTATCCTTTTTAGGTCCAAAGTGGATGACCTCACATTTGCCTACACTGAAATCCATTTGCCACAGTTTTGCCCGTTCCCTTAACTTCTCCTCAATTTCTGCTCAAATTCTCCCACCTTCTCCGAAATTTCTCCTGCGCTTCTCTTCCCTGACAGTTTTCTTTTTAATATTCATTCGCAGGATTCATGTGGGTGTCGCTGGCAAGGCCAGCATTTATTGCCCATCCCTAATTGTCCTTGGGAAGGAGGTGCTGCACCACCTTCTTGAACCGCTGCAGTCCGTGTGGTGAAGGTCCTCCCACAGTGACTTTGTTGTAGCCATTTCAGAGGGCAGTTAAGAGTCAACCACGTTGTTTGTGGGTCTGGAGTCACATATCGGCCAGACCGGGTAAGGACGGCAGATTTCCTTCCCGAAAGGACATCGTGAACCAGATGGGTTTTTACGACAATCATGGTCGCCATTACTGATGCTAGCTTTTTTTAAAAAAAATATTCCAGATTTATTTAATGAACTGAATTTAAATTCTCCCCGATCATGAGTCCAGGCCTCGGGATTACTAGTCCAGTAACATAACCACTATACTACCGTTCCCAGTTGAATCCTGCTCCTGCCCCCTCACCAGGTCCTCTCACCCACTCAGGTGCTGCTGATTGTCGTGAGACTCCGGGTCCAAGTCCACGATCACGTTGGAGCGCGCCACCGTCGCCTCGTCGGCCACCCTCATCCGTGCGAATCGCTGGGGCGGGGAGCGGGTGGGGGAGGGGGAGGGGGAGGGTGCCGGGGAGTGGGGAGCGGAGGCAGCCTCAGCCCGGTCGATGTTGATGGTGTAGTTCAGCAGGGTCTTGACGTTGCGGTCCACAATGGAGGGCGGCCTGGGCTTGGGGCTGGGCCTGCGGGGGGCGGGGGTCGGGGGGGGAGCGGGGGGCGGTGTCCTGACGCTCGGGACCAGCCGCAGGTGGACACTCGAGCTCGGCCCCGGTGATCGAAGTCGGGGCAGCATCTGGGCCGCTGGAAGAGAAATCCGGCAATAGTTAGCACCATTGAATCGTACCGCACAGGAGGAGGCCATTCGGCCCATCGTGCCTGTGCCGGCTCTTTGAAAGAGCTCTCATAGAAAACATAGAAAACATAGAAGATAGGAGCAGGAGTAGGCCATTCGGCCCCTCAAGCCTGCTCCACCATTCGATGAGATCATGGCTGATCATCCAAACTCAGTACCCTGTACCTGCCTTCTCCCCATATCCCTTGATCACTTTAGCTTTAAGAAATATATCTAACTCCTTCTTGAATATATTTAATGAATTGGCCTCAACTGCCTTCTGTGGTAGAGAATTCCACAGGTTCACCACTCTCTGGGTGAAGAAATTCCTCCTCATCTCAGTCCTAAATGGCTCACCCCTTATCCTTCGACTGTGACCCCTGGTTCTGGACTCCCCCGCCATCGGGAACATCCTTCCTGCATCTAGTCTGACTAGTCCTGTTAGAATTTTATAAGTTTCAATGAGATCCCCTCTCATTCTTCTAAACTCTAGCGAATACAGGCCCAGTCGACCCAATCTCTCCTCATACGTCATTCCTGCCATCCCAGGTATCAGTCTGGTGAATCTTCGCTGCACTCCCTCCATGGCAAAGAACATCCTTCCTCAGATAAGGCGACCAAAACTGCACACAGTACTCAAGGTGTGGTCTCACCAAGGCCCTGTACAACTGCAGGAAGACATCCTTGCTCCTGTACTCGAATCCTCTCGCTATGAAGGCCAACAGACCATTTGCCTTCTTAACCGCCTGCTGCACCTGCATGCTTACCTTCAGCGACTGGTGCACAAGGACACCCAGGTCTCAATTAGTCCCACTCCCCCGCTCTTCTCCCCCTAGCCCTGCAAATTTCTCCTTTTCAAGTATTTATCCAATTCCCTTTTGAAAGTTACTATTGAATCTGCTTCCACCGCCCTTTCAGGCAGCGCATTCCAGATCACAACAACTCGCTGTGTTAAACAAATTCTCCTCATCTCCCCCACTGGTTCTTTGGCCAATTATCTGAAATCTGTGTCCTCCGGTTACCGACCCTCCGGCCAATGGAAACAGTTTCTCCCTATCTACTCTATAAAAATCCCTCATGATTTTCAAACGCCTCTATGAAATCGACCCTTAACCTTCTCTGCTCTAAGCAGAACAACCCCGTCTTCTCCAGCCTCTCCACATAACTGACGTCCCTCATCCCTGGTACCATTCTGGTAAATCTCCCCTTAACCTTCTCTGCTCCGAGGAGAAAAATCCCAGCTTCTCCACGTAACTGAAGTCCCTCATCTGGGAAATCTCCTCTCGAGGCACTGGACCTTCTTCCTGAAGTGCGGTGCCCAGAATTGGACCCAATACTCCAGCTGAGGCCGAACAAGTGGTTTATGAGTCCATTGCTAACGACGAACATGGCGGTTGAGCAATGACTTCTCTCCTCCATGAATGTGCCTACTTATCACATCCAACATACACCTGTGGTTCCTACACTTTAACCTCCCCCTCAATGCTAACTGTCCCATGATGCCCTTTACCTATGCCAAGCTGTTAACCTACGATTGTGATGTCTGGTTTGACTCAGTGGGTCGCACTCTCATCTCTGAGTCAGGTGGTCAGGAGTTCCAGACCCACTCCAGAGAATTGAGCCCACAATCCAGGCTGACGCTCCCAGCGGCAGTACTGAGAGAGGTGCCGTCTGTCAGATGAGGCGTTAAAACGAGGCCCTGTCTGATCCCACGGCACGATTTGGAAGAAGAGCAGGGGGAGTTCTCCCCGGTGTCCTGGCCAATATTTCTCCCTCAAACAACATCGCTAAAACAGATCAGCTGGTCATCTGTTCACATTGTCACCTTGCTGTTTGTGGGAGCTTGCTGTGTGCAAATTGGCTGCCGTGTTTCCGACATAACAATACTTCAAAAGTTGTTCATTGACTTGAAAGCGCTTTGGAATGGCCTGAGGTTGTGAGAGGCACTATATAAATTAATTAGGATTGCTAGATTGATTGATTGATTCAATGATTCATTCATTCATTCATTCTTTCTCTGGATCTATAGTGGGGGTACACTGTCAGGGTAATGCAGAGGGAGCTCTGTATTGTACCTGCCCCGGGAGCGCTCGATGCTGAGACTGGATATATTGTGGGGGTACACTGTCAGGGTAATGTAGAGGGAGCTCTGTATTGTACCTGCCCCAGAAGGGCTCGATGCTGACACTGGGTATAAAGTGGGGACACACTGTCAGGGTAATGCAGCGAAAGCTCTTTATTGTACCTGCCCCGGGAGCACTCGATGCTGACACTCAGTATAAAGTGGGGGTACTCTGTCATGGTAATGTAGAGGGAGCTCTGTATTGTACCTTCCCCGGGAGCACTCGATGCTGACACTGGGTATAAATTGTGGGTACACTGTCAGGGTAAAGTACAGGGAGCTCTGTATTGTACCTGCCCCGGGAGTGCTCAATGCTGACACTGGGTATAAACTGGGGTTACACTGTCAGGGTAATGTAGAGGCAGCTCTGTATTGTACCTGTCCCGGGAGTACTCGATGCTGACACTGGGTATATTGTGGGGGTACACTGTCATCGTAATGTAGAGGGAGCTCCTTATTATACCTGCCCCGGGAGCGCTCGATGCTGACACTGGGTATAAAGTGGGGGTACACTGTCAGCGTAATGTAGAGGGAGCTCTGTATTGTACCTGCCCTCGGAGTGCTCGATGCTGACACTGGGTATAAAGTGGGGGTACACTGTCAGGGTAATGTAGAGGGAGCTCTGTATTGGACCTGCTCCGGGAGCGCTCGATGCTGACACTGGGTATAAAGTGGGGGTACACTGTCAGGGTAATGTAGAGGGAGCTCTGTATTGTACCTGCCCCGGGAGCGCTCGATGCTGACACTGGGTATAAAGTGGGGGTACACTGTCAGGGTAATGTAGAGGGAGTTCCCTATTATACCTGCCCTGGGAGCGCTCGATGCTGACACTGGGTATAAAGTGGGGGTACACTGTCAGGGTAATGTAGAGGGAGCTCTGTATTGTACCTGCCCCGGGAGCGCTCGATGCTGACACTGGGTATAAAGTGGGGGTACACTGTCAGGGTAATGCAGAGGGAGCTCTGTATTGTACCTGCCCTGGGAGTGCTCGATGCTGACACTGGGTATAAAGTGGGGATACACTGTCAGGGTAATGTAGAGGGAGCTCTGTATTGTACCTGTCCCGGGAGTACTCGATGCTGAGACTGGATATATTGTGGGGGTACACTGTCAGGGTAATGTAGAGGGAGCTCTGTATTGTACCTGCCCCAGAAGGGCTCGATGCTGACACTGGGTATAAAGTGGGGACACACTGTCAGGGTAATGCAGCGAAAGCTCTTTATTGTACCTGCCCCGGGAGCACTCGATGCTGACACTCGGTATAAAGTGGGGGTACTCTGTCATGGTAATGTAGAGGGAGCTCTGTATTGTACCTTCCCCGGGAGCACTCGATGCTGACACTGGGTATAAATTGTGGGTACACTGTCAGGGTAAAGTACAGGGAGCTCTGTATTGTACCTGCCCCGGGAGTGCTCAATGCTGACACTGGGTATAAACTGGGGTTACACTGTCAGGGTAATGTAGAGGCAGCTCTGTATTGTACCTGTCCCGGGAGTACTTGATGCTGACACTGGGTATATTGTGGGGGTACACTGTCATCGTAATGTACAGGGAGCTCTGTATTGTACCTGCCCCGGGAGTGCTCGATGCTGACACTGGGTATAAAGTGGGGGTACACTGTTAGGGTAATGTAGAGGGAGCTCTCTATTGTACCTGCCCTGGGAGTGCTCGATACTGACACTGGGTATAAAGTGGGGGTAAACTGTCAGGGTAATGCAGAGGGAGCTCTGTATTGTACCTGCCCTGGGAGTGCTCGATGCTGACACTGGGTATAAAGTGGGGATACACTGTCAGGGTAATGTAGAGGGAGCTCTGTATTGTACCTGTCCCGGGAGTACTCGATGCTGAGACTGGGTATATTGTGGGGGTACACTGTCAGGGTAATGTAGAGGCAGCTCTGTATTGTACCTGTCCCGGGAGCACTCGATGCCGACACTGGGTATATTGTGGGGGTACACTGTCATGGTAATGTCGAGGGAGCTCTGTATTGTACCTTCCCCGGGAGCGCTCGATGCTGACACTGGGTATAAAGTGTGGGTGCACAATCAGGGTAATATAGAAGCAGCTCTGTACTGTAACTGCCCTTGGAGCCCTCGATACTGACACTGGGTATAAAGTGGGGGTGCACTGTCAGGGTAATGTAGAGGGAGCTCTGTATTGTACCTGCCCCGGGAGCACTCGATGCTGACACTGGGTATAAAGTGGGGGTGCACTGTCAGGGTAATGTATAGGGAGCTCTGTATTGTACCTGTCCTGGGAGCACTCGATGCTGACACTGGTTATATTGTGGGGGTACACTGTCAGGGTAATGGGGAGGGAGCTCTGTATTGTACCAGCCCTGGGAGTGCTGGATGCTGACACTGGGCATAAAGTACACTGTCAGGGTAATGTAGAGGGTGCCCTGTATTGTACCTGTCCCGGGAGTGCTCGATGCTGACACTGGGTATATTGTGGGGGTACACTGTCAGGGTAATGTAGAGTGAGCTCTGTATTGTACCTGCCCCGGGAGTGCTCGATGCTGACACTGGGTATAAAGTGGGGGTACACTGTCAGGGTAATGTAGAGGGAGCTCTATATTGTACCTGCCCCGGGAGCACTCGATGCTGACACTGGGTATAAAGTGGGGGTACACTGTCAGGGTAATGTGTTGGGAGCTCTGTATTGTACCTGCCCTGGGAGCGCAGATGCTGACACTGGGTTTAAAGTGGGGGTACACTGTCGGGGTAATGTAGAGGGAGCTCTGTATTGTACCTGCCCCGGGAGTGCTCGATGCTGACACTGGGTATAAAGTGGGGGTACACTGTCAGGGTAATGTTGAGGGAGCTCTGTATTGTACATGCCCCGGGAGTGCTCGATGCTGTCACTGGGTATAAAGTGGGGGTACACTGTCAGGGTAATGTAGAGGGAGTTCCCTATTATACCTGCCCTGGGAGCGCTCGATGCTGACACTGGGTATAAAGTGGGGGTACACTGTCAGGGTAATGTAGAGGGAGCTCTGAATTGTACCTGCCCCGGGAACGCTCGATGCTGACACTGGGTATAAAGTGGGGGTACACTGTCAGGGTAATGCAGCGGGAGCTCTGTATTGTACCTGCCCTGGGAGTGCTCGATGCTGACACTGGGTATAAAGTGGGGATCCACTGTCGGGGTATTTTCGAGGGAGCTCTGTCTTGTACCTGTCCCGGGAGCGCTCGATGCTGACACTGGGTATAAAGTGGGGGTATACTGTCAGGGTAATGTAGAGGGAGCTCTGTATTGTACCTGCCCCGGGAGCGCTCGATGCTGACACTGGGTATAAAGTGGGGGAACACTGTCAGGGTAATGTAGAGGGAGCTCCTTATTATACCTGCCCTGGGGGCGCTCAATGCTGACACTGGGAAAAAGTGGGGGTACAATGTCAGCGTAATGTAGAGGGAGCTCTGTATTGTACCTGCCCTGGGAGCGCTCGATGCTGACACTGGGTATAAACTGGGGTTACACTGTCAGGGTAATGTAGAGGCAGCTCTGTATTGTACCTGTCCGGGGAGTACTCGATGCTGACACTGGGTATATTGTGGGGGTACACTGTCAGGGTAATGTAGAGGGAGCTCTGTATTGTACCTGCCCTGGGAGTGCTCGATGCTGACACTGGGTATAAAGTGGGGGTACACTTTCGGGGTAATGTAGAGTGAGCTCTGTATTGTACCTGCCCCGGGAGTGCTCGATGCTGACACTGGGTATAAAGTTGGGGTACACTGTCATGGTAATGTCGAGGGAGCTCTGTATTGTTCCTGCCCCGGGAGTGCTCGATGCTGTCACTCGGGATAAAGTGGGGGTACACTGTCAAGCTAATATAGAGGCAGCTCGGTATTGTAACTGCCCTTGGAGCGCTCGATGCTCACACTGGGTATATTGTGGCGGTACACTGTCAGGGTAATGGCGAGGGAGTCCTTTATTGTACCTGCCCTGGGAGTGCTGGATGCTGACACTGGGCATAAAGTAGGGGTACACTGTCAGGGTAATGTAGAGGGAGCTCTGTATTGTTCCTCCCCCGGGAGCACTCGATATTGACACTGGGTATAAAGTGGGGGTGCACTGTCAGGGTAATGTAGAGGGAGCTCTGTACTGTACCTGTCCTGGGAGTGCTCGATGCTGATACTGGGTATAAAGTGGGGGTACACTGTCAGGGTAATGTCGAGGGTGCTCTTTATTGTACCTGCCCCGGGAGCACTCGATGCTGACACTGGGTATAAAGTGGAGGTACACTGTCAGAGTAATGTAGAGGGAGCTCTGTATTGTACCTGCCCCGGGAGCACTCGATGCTGACACTGGGTATAAAGTGGGGGTGCACTGTCAGAGTAATGTAGAGGGAGCTCTGTATTGTACCTTCCCCGGGAGCACTCGATGCTGACACTGGGTATAAAGTGTGGGTACACTGTCAGGGTAAAATAGAGGGAGCTCTGTATTGTACCTGTCCTGGGAGCGCTCGATGCTGACACTGTGTATAAAGTGGGGGTACACTGTCAGGGTAATGGCGAGGGAGCCCTTTATTGTACCTGCCCTGGGAGTGCTGGATGCTGACACTGGGCATAAAGTAGGGGTACACTGTCAGGGTAATGTAGAGGGAGCTCTGTATTGTACCTGCCCCGGGAGCACTCGATACTGACACTTGGTATAAAGTGGGGGTGCACTGTCAGGGTAATGTAGAGGGAGCTCTGTACTGTACCTGCCCCGGGAGCACTCGATGCTGACACTGGGTATAAAGTTGAGGTACACTGTCAGAGTAATGTAGAGGGAGCTCTGTATTGTACCTTCCCCGGGAGCACTCGATGCTGACACTGGGTATAAAGTGTGGGTACACTGTCAGGGTAATATAGAGGGAGCTCTGTATTGTACCTGTCCCGGGAGCGCTCGATGCTGACACTGTGTATAAAGTTGGGGTACACTGTCAGGGTAATATAGAGGGAGCTCTGTATTGTACCTGTCCCGGGAGCGCTCGATGCTGACACTGTGTATAAAGTTGGGGTACACTGTCAGAGTAATGTAGAGGGAGCTCTGTATTGTACCTGCCCAGGGAGCGCTCGATGCTGACACTGGGTATAAAGTGGAGGTACACTGTCAGGGTAATGTAGAGGGAGCTCTGTATTGTACCTGCTCTGGGAGCAGAGATGCTGACACTGGCTTTGAAGTGTTGGTACACTGTCAGGGAAAATTACAGGGAGCTCTGTATTGTACCTGCCCCGGGAGTGCTCAATGCTGACACTGGGTATAAACTGGGGTTACACTGTCAGGGTAATGTAGAGGCAGCTCTGTATTAACATAGAAACATAGAAACATAGAATCTAGGAGCAGGAGTAGGCCATTCGGCCCGTCGAGCCTGCTCCACCATTCAATACGATCATGGCTGATCATCCAAATCCAGTACCCTGTCCCTGCTTTAATCCCCACAGTACACATATCCCACCCTACCCCCATAACCCCACATATTTAATCCCCCCCTAACACTAAGGGTCAATTTATCATAGCCAAATCAACCTAACCCGCACATTTTTGGACTGTGGGAGGAAACCGGAGCACCCGGAGGAAACCCACGCAGACACGGGGAGAATGTGCAAACTCCACACAGACAGTCACCCGAGGTCAGATTCGAACCCGGGTCCCTGGCGCTGTGAGGCACCAGTGCTAACCACTATGCCACCGTGTTGCCCTGTCCGGGGAGTACTCGATGCTGACACTGGGTATATTGTGGGGGTACACTGTCAGGGTAATGTAGAGAGAGCTCTGTATTGTACCTGCCCCGGGAACGCTCGATGCTGACACTGGGTATAAAGTGGGGGTACACTGTCAGGGTAATGCAGAGGGAGCTCTGTATTGTACCTGCCCCGGGAACGCTCGATGCTGACACTGGGTATAAAGTGGGGGTACACTGTCAGGGTAATGTAGAGGGAGCTCTGTATTGTACCTGCCCCGGGAACGCTCGATGCTGACACTGGGTATAAAGTGGGGGTACACTGTCAGGGTAATGTAGAGGGAGCTCTGTATTGTACCTGCCCTGGGAGTGCTCGATGCTGACACTGGGTATAAAGTGGGGGTACACTTTCGGGGTAATGTAGAGTGAGCTCTGTATTGTACCTGCCCCGGGAGTGCTCGATGCTGACACTGGCTATAAAGTTGGGGTACACTGTCATGGTAATGTCGAGGGAGCTCTGTATTGTTCCTGCCCCGGGAGTGCTCGATGCTGTCACTCGGTATAAAGTGGGGGTACACTGTCAGGGTAATATAGAGGCAGCTCGGTATTGTAACTGCCCTTGGAGCGCTCGATGCTGACACTGGGTATATTGTGGCGGTACACTGTCAGGGTAATGGCGAGGGAGCCCTTTATTGTACCTGCCCTGGGAGTGCTGGATGCTGACACTGGGCATAAAGTAGGGGTACACTGTCAGGGTAATGTGGAGGGAGCTCTGTATTGTTCCTCCCCCGGGAGCACTCGATATTGACACTGGGTATAAAGTGGGGGTGCACTGTCAGGGTAATGTAGAGGGAGCTCTGTACTGTACCTGTCCTGGGAGTGCTCGATGCTGATACTGGGTATAAAGTGGGGGTACACTGTCAGGGTAATGTCGAGGGTGCTCTTTATTGTACCTGCCCCGGGAGCACTCGATGCTGACACTGGGTATAAAGTGGAGGTACACTGTCAGAGTAATGTAGAGGGAGCTCTGTATTGTACCTGCCCCGGGAGCACTCGATGCTGACACTGGGTATAAAGTGGGGGTGCACTGTCAGAGTAATGTAGAGGGAGCTCTGTATTGTACCTTCCCCGGGAGCACTCGATGCTGACACTGGGTATAAAGTGTGGGTACACTGTCAGGGTAAAATAGAGGGAGCTCTGTATTGTACCTGTCCTGGGAGCGCTCGATGCTGACACTGAGTATAAAGTGGGGGTACACTGTCAGGGTAATGTAGAGGGAGCTCTGTATTGTACCTGTCCCGGGAGCGCTCGATGCTGACACTGGGTATAAAGTGGGGGTACACTGTCAGGGTAATGGCGAGGGAGCCCTTTATTGTACCTGCCCTGGGAGTGCTCGATGCTGACACTGGGTATAAAGTGGGGGTACACTGTCAGGGTAATGTAGAGGGAGCTCTGTATTGTACCTGTCCCGGGAGCGCTCGATGCTGACACTGGGTATAAAGTGGGGGTACACTGTCAGGGTAATGTAGATGGAGCTCTGTATTGTACCTGCCCCGGGAGCGCTCGATGCTGACACTGGGTATAAAGTGGGGGTACACTGTCAGGGTAATGTAGAGGGAGCTCTGTATTGTACCTGCCCCGGGAGCACTCGATACTGACACTGGGTATAAAGTGGGGGTGCACTGTCAGGGTAATGTAGAGGGAGCTCTGTACTGTACCTGCCCCGGGAGCACTCGATGCTGACACTGGGTATAAAGTTGAGGTACACTGTCAGAGTAATGTAGAGGGAGCTCTGTATTGTACCTTCCCCGGGAGCGCTCGATGCTGACACTGGGTATAAAGTGGGGATACACTGTCAGGGTAATGTAGAGGGAGCTCTGTATTGTACCTGCCCCGGGAGTGCTCGATGCTGACACAGGGTATAAAGTGGGGGTACACTGTCAGGGTAATATAGAGGGAGCTCTGTATTGTACCTGTCCCTGGAGCGCTCGATGCTGACACTGTGTATAAAGTTGGGGTACACTGTCAGGGTAATGTAGAGGGAGCTCTTTATTGTACCTGCCCCGGGAGCACTCGATGCTGACACTGGGTATAAAGTGGGGGTACACTGTCAGAGTAATGTAGAGGGAGCTCTGTATTGTACCTTCCCCCGGAGCACTCGATGCTGACACTGGGTATAAAGTGTGGGTACACTGTCAGGGTAATATAGAGGGAGCTCTGTATTGTACCTGTCCCGGGAGTGCTCGATGCTGACACTGGGTATAAAGTGGGGGTACACTGTCGGGGTAATGTAGAGGGAGCTCTGTATTGTACCTGCCCCGGGAGTGCTCGATGCTGACACTGGGTATAAAGTGTGGGTACACTGTCAGGGTAATGTAGAGGGAGCTCTGTATTATACCTGCCCCGGGAGTGCTCGATGCTGACACTGGGTATAAAGTGGGGGTACACTGTCAGGCTAATGTAGAGGGAGCTCTGCATTGTACCTGCCCTGGGAGCGCTCGATGCTGACACTGGGTATAAAGTGGAGGTACACTGTCAGGGTAATGTAGAGGGAGCTCTGTATTGTACCTGCTCTGGGAGCACAGATGCTGAAACTGGGTTTGAAGTGTTGGTACACTGTCAGGGTAAATTACAGGGAGCTCTGTATTGTACCTGCCCCGGGAGTGCTCAATGCTGACACTGGGTATAAACTGGGGTTACACTGTCAGGGTAATGTAGAGGCAGCTCTGTATTGTACCTGTCCCGGGAGTACTCGATGCTGACACTGGGTATATTGTGGGGGTACACTGTCATTGTAATGTAGAGGGAGCTCTGTATTGTACCTGCCCTGGGAGTGCTCGATGCTGACACTGGGTATAAAGTGGGGGTACACTGTCAGGGTAATGTAGAGGGAGCTCTGTATTGTACCTGCCCCGGGAGCGCTCGATGCTGACACTGGGTATAAAGTGGTGGTACACTGTCAGGGTAATGTAGAGGGAGCTCTGTATTGTACCTGCTCTGGGAGTGCTCGATGCGGACACTGGGTATAAAGTTGGGGATACACTGTCGGGGTAATGTAGAGGGAGCTCTGTATTTTACCTGCCCCGGGAGTGCTCGATGCTGACACTGGGTATAAAGTGGTGGTACACTGTCGGGGTAAATTTAGAGGGAGCTCTGTATTGTACCTGCCCCGGGAGTGCTCGATGCTGACACTGGGTATAAAGTGGGGGTACACTGTCATGGTAATGTCGAGGGAGCTCTGTATTGTAACTTCCCCGGGAGCGCTCGATGCTGATACTGGGTATAAAGTGGGGGTACACTGTCAGGGTAATGTAGAGGGAGCTCTTTATTGTACCTGCCCTGGGAGCACTCGATGCTGACACTGGGTATAAAGTGGGGGTACACTGTCAGAGTAATGCAGAGGGAGCTCTGTATTGTACCTGCCCCGGGAGCACTCGATGCTGACACTGGGTATAAAGTGGGGGTACACTGTCAGAGTAATGTAGAGGGAGCTCTGTATTGTACCTTCCCCGGGAGCACTCGATGCTGACACTGGGTATAAAGTGTGGGTACACTGTCAGGGTAATATAGAGGGAGCGCTGTTTTGCACCTGCCCTGGGAGCGCTCGATGCTGACACTGGGTATAAAGTGTTGGGACACTGTCAGGGTAAAGTACAGGGAGCTCTGTATTGTACCTGCCCTGGGAGTGCTCGATGCTGACACTGGGTATAAACTGGGGTTACACTGTCAGGGTAATGTAGAGGCAGCTCTGTATCGTACCTGTCCCGGGAGTACTCGATGCTGACACTGTGTATATTGTGGGGGTACACTGTCATCGTAATGTAGAGGGAGCTCTGTATTGTACCTGCCCCGTGAGTGCTCGATGCTGACACTGGGCATAAAGTAGGGGTACACTGTCAGGGTAATGTAGAGGGAGCTCTGTATTGTACCTGTCCCGGGAGCGCTCGATACTGACACTGGGTATAAAGTGGGGGTGCACTGTCAGGGTAATGTAGAGGGAGCTCTGTATTGTACCTGTCCCGGGAGCACTCGATGCTGACACTGGGTATATTGTGGGGGTACACTGTCAGGGTAATGTTGAGGGAGCTCTGTATTGTACCTGCCCCAGTGGGGCAACACTGTCAGGGTAATGTAGAGGGAGGTCTGTATTGTACCTGCCCTGGGAGCGCAGATGCTGACACTGGGTTGAAAGTGGGGGTACACTGTCGGGGTATTGTAGAGGGAGCTCTGTATTGTACCTGCCCCGGGAGCACTCGATGCTGACACTGGGTATAAAGTGGGGGTACACTGTCAGAGTAATGTAGAGGGAGCTCTGTATTGTACCTTCCCCGGGAGCACTCGATGCTGACACTGGGTATAAAGTGGGGGTACACTGTCAGGGTAATGTAGAGGGATCTCTATTATACCTGCCCCGGGAGCACTCGATGCTGAGACTGGGTATAAACTGTGGGTACACTGTCAGGGTAATATAGAGGGAGCTCTGTATTGTACCTGTCCCTGGAGCGCTCGATGCTGACACTGTGTATAAAGTTGGGGTACACTGTCAGGGTAATGTAGAGGGAGCTCTTTATTGTACCTGCCCCGGGAGCACTCGATGCTGACACTGGGTATAAAGTGGGGGTACACTGTCAGAGTAATGTAGAGGGAGCTCTGTATTGTACCTTCCCCCGGAGCACTCGATGCTGACACTGGGTATAAAGTGTGGGTACACTGTCAGGGTAATATAGAGGGAGCTCTGTATTGTACCTGTCCCGGGATTGCTCGATGCTGACACTGGGTATAAAGTGGGGGTACACTGTCGGGGTAATGTAGAGGGAGCTCTGTATTGTACCTACCCCGGGAGTGCTCGATGCTGACACTGGGTATAAAGTGTGGGTACACTGTCAGGGTAATGTAGAGGGAGCTCTGTATTATACCTGCCCCGGGAGTGCTCGATGCTGACACTGGGTATAAAGTGGGGGTACACTGTCAGGCTAATGTAGAGGGAGCTCTGCATTGTACCTGCCCTGGGAGCGCTCGATGCTGACACTGGGTATAAAGTGGAGGTACACTGTCAGGGTAATGTAGAGGAGCTCTGTATTGTACCTGCTCTGGGAGCACAGATGCTGAAACTGGGTTTGAAGTGTTGGTACACTGTCAGGGTAAATTACAGGGAGCTCTGTATTGTACCTGCCCCGGGAGTGCTCAATGCTGACACTGGGTATAAACTGGGGTTACACTGTCAGGGTAATGTAGAGGCAGCTCTGTATTGTACCTGTCCGGGGAGTACTCGATGCTGACACTGGGTATATTGTTGGGGTACACTGTCAGGGTAATGTAGAGGGAGCTCTGTATTGTACCTGCCCTGGGAGTGCTCGATGCTGACACTGGGTATAAAGTGGGGGTACACTGTCAGGGTAATATAGAGGGAGCTCTGTATTGTACCTGCCCCGGGAGCGCTCGATGCTGACACTGGGTATAAAGTGGTGGTACACTGTCAGGGTAATGTAGAGGGAGCTCTGTATTGTACCTGCTCTGGGAGTGCTCGATGCGGACACTGGGTATAAAGTTGGGGATACACTGTCGGGGTAATGTAGAGGGAGCTCTGTATTTTACCTGCCCCGGGAGTGCTCGATGCTGACACTGGGTATAAAGTGGTGGTACACTGTCGGGGTAAATTTAGAGGGAGCTCTGTATTGTACCTGCCCCGGGAGTGCTCGATGCTGACACTGGGTATAAAGTGGGGGTACACTGTCATGGTAATGTCGAGGGAGCTCTGTATTGTAACTTCCCCGGGAGCGCTCGATGCTGATACTGGGTATAAAGTGGGGGTACACTGTCAGGGTAATGTAGAGGGAGCTCTTTATTGTACCTGCCCTGGGAGCACTCGATGCTGACACTGGGTATAAAGTGGGGGTACACTGTCAGAGTAATGCAGAGGGAGCTCTGTATTGTACCTGCCCCGGGAGCACTCGATGCTGACACTGGGTATAAAGTGGGGGTACACTGTCAGAGTAATGTAGAGGGAGCTCTGTATTGTACCTTCCCCGGGAGCACTCGATGCTGACACTGGGTATAAAGTGTGGGTACACTGTCAGGGTAATATAGAGGGAGCGCTGTTTTGCACCTGCCCTGGGAGCGCTCGATGCTGACACTGGGTATAAAGTGTTGGGACACTGTCAGGGTAAAGTACAGGGAGCTCTGTATTGTACCTGCCCTGGGAGTGCTCGATGCTGACACTGGGTATAAACTGGGGTTACACTGTCAGGGTAATGTAGAGGCAGCTCTGTATCGTACCTGTCCCGGGAGTACTCGATGCTGACACTGTGTATATTGTGGGGGTACACTGTCATCGTAATGTAGAGGGAGCTCTGTATTGTACCTGCCCCGTGAGTGCTCGATGCTGACACTGGGCATAAAGTAGGGGTACACTGTCAGGGTAATGTAGAGGGAGCTCTGTATTGTACCTGTCCCGGGAGCACTCGATGCTGACACTGGGTATATTGTGGGGGTACACTGTCAGGGTAATGTTGAGGGAGCTCTGTATTGTACCTGCCCCAGTGGGGCAACACTGTCAGGGTAATGTAGAGGGAGGTCTGTATTGTACCTGCCCTGGGAGCGCAGATGCTGACACTGGGTTGAAAGTGGGGGTACACTGTCGGGGTATTGTAGAGGGAGCTCTGTATTGTACCTGCCCCGGGAGCACTCGATGCTGACACTGGGTATAAAGTGGGGGTACACTGTCAGAGTAATGTAGAGGGAGCTCTGTATTGTACCTTCCCCGGGAGCACTCGATGCTGACACTGGGTATAAAGTGGGGGTACACTGTCAGGGTAATGTAGAGGGATCTCTATTATACCTGCCCCGGGAGCACTCGATGCTGAGACTGGGTATAAACTGTGGGTACACTGTCAGGGTAATATAGAGGGAGCTCTGTATTGTACCTGTCCCGGGAGTGCTCGATGCTGTCACTGGGTGTCAAGTGGGGGTACTCTGTCAGGGTAATGTAGAGGGAGCTCTGTATCGTACCTGCCCCGGGAGGGCTCGATGCTGACACTGGGTATAAAGTGTTGCCACACTGTCAGGGTAAAGTACAGGGAGCTCTGTATTGTACCTGCCCCGGGAGTGCTCAATGCTGACACTGGGTATAAACTGGGGTTACACTGTCAGGGTAATGTAGAGGCAGCTCTGTATTGTACCTATCCCGGGAGCACTCGATGCTGACACTGGGTATACTGTGGGGGTACACTGTCATCGTAATGTAGAGGGAGCTCTGTATTGTACCTGCCCCGGGAGTGCTCGATGCTGACACTGGGTATAAATTGGGGGTACACTGTCAGGGTAATGTCGAGGGAGCTCTGTATTGTACCTGCCCCGGGAGTGCTCGATGCTGACACTGGGTATAAAGTGGGGGTACACTGTCGGGGTAATGTAGAGGGAGCTCTGTATTGTACCCGCCCTGGGAGTGCTCGATGCTGACACTGGGTATAAAGTGGGGGTACACTGTCAGGGTAATGTAGAGGTAGCTCTGTATTGTACCTGCCCCGGGAGGGCTCGATGCTGACACTGGGTATAAAGTGGGGGTACACTGTCAGGGTAATGTAGAGGGAGCGCTGTATTGTACCTGTCCCGGGAGCACTCGATGCTGACACTGGGTATAAACTGGGGTTACACTGTCAGGGTAATGTAGAGGGAGCTCTGTATTGTACCTGCCCTGGGAGTGCTCGATGCTGACACTGGGTATAAAGTGGGGGTACACTGTCAGGGTAATGTAGAGGGAGCTCTGTATTGTACCTGCCCCGGGAGTGCTCGATGCTGACACTGGGTATAAAGTGGGGGTACACTTTCGGGGAAATGTAGAGGGAGCTCTGTATTGTACCTGCCCCGGGAGTGCTCGATGCTGACACTGGGTATAAAGTGGGGGTACACTGTCATGGTAATGTAGAGGGAGCTCTGTATTGTAACTTCCCCGCGATCGCTCGATGCTGACACTGGGTATAAAGTGTGGGTGCACTGTCAGGGTAATATAGAGGGGGCTCTGTATTGTAACTGCCTTTGGAGCGCTCGATGCTGACACTGGGTATACTGTGGCGGTACACTGTCAGGGTAATGGCGAGTGAGCCCTTTATTGTACCTGCCCTGGGAGTGCTGGATGCTGACACTGGGCATAAAGTAGGGGTACACTGTCAGGGTAATGTAGAGGGAGCTCTGTATTGTACCTGCCCCGGGAGCACTCGATACTGACACTGGGTATAAAGTGGGGGTGCACTGTCAGGGTAATGTAGAGGGAGCTCTGTACTGTTCCTGTCCTGGGAGTGCTCGATGCTGATACTGGGTATAAAGTGGGGGTACACTGTCAGGGTAATGTAGAGGGAGCGCTTTATTGTACCTGCCCTGGGAGCACTCGATGCTGACACTGGGTATAAAGTGGGGGTACACTGTCAGAGTAATGTAGAGGGAGCTCTGTATTGTACCTGCCCCGGGAGCACTCGTTGCTGACACTGGGTATAAAGTGGGGGTACACTGTCAGAGTAATGTAGAGGGAGCTCTGTATTGTACCTGTCCCGGGAGCGCTCGATGCTGACACTGGGTATAAAGTGGGGTTACACTGTCGGGGTAATGTAGAGGGAGCTCTGTATTGTACCTACCCCGGGAGTGCTCGATGCTGACACTGGGAATAAAGTGGGTGTACACTGTCAGGGTAATGTAGAGGGAGCGCTGTTTTGCACCTGTCCCGGGAGTGCTCGATGCTGACACTGGGTATAAAGTGTTGGGACACTGTCAGGGTAAAGTACAGGGAGCTCTGTATTGTACCTGCCCTGGGAGTGCTCGATGCTGACACTGGGTATAAACTGGGGTTACACTGTCAGGGTAATGTAGAGGCAGCTCTGTATCGTACCTGTCCCGGGAGTGCTCGATGCTGACACTGGGTATAAAGTGGGCCTACACTGTCAGGGTAATGTGGAGGGAGCTCTGTATTATACCTGCCCCGGGAGTGCTCGATGCTGACACTGGGTATAAAGTGGGGGTGCACTGTCAGGGTAATGTAGAGGGAGCTCTGTACTGTACCTGTCCTGGGAGTGCTCGATGCTGATACTGGGTATAAAGTGGGGGTACACTGTCAGGGTAATGTAGAGGGAGCTCTTTATTGTACCTGCCCTGGGAGCACTCGATGCTGACACTGGGTATAAAGTGGGGGTACACTGTCAGAGTAATGTAGAGGGAGCTCTGTATTGTACCTGCCCCGGGAGCACTCGTTGCTGACACTGGGTATAAAGTGGGGGTACACTGTCAGAGTAATGTAGAGGGAGCTCTGTATTGTACTTTCCCTGGGTGCACTCGATGCTGACACTGGGTATAAAGTGTGGGTACACTGTCAGGGTAATATAGAGGGAGCTCTGTATTGTACCTGTCCCGGGAGCGCTCGATGCTGACACTGGGTATAAAGTGGGGTTACACTGTCGGGGTAATGTAGAGGGAGCTCTGTATTGTACCTACCCCGGGAGTGCTCGATGCTGACACTGGGTATAAAGTTGGGGTACACTGTCAGGGTAATGTAGAGGGAGCTCTGTATTGTACCTGCCCCGGGAGTGCTCGATGCTGACACTGGGTATAAAGTGGGGGTACACTGTCGGGGTAATGTAGAGGGAGCTCTGTATTGTACCCGCCCTGCGAGTGCTCGATGCTGACACTGGGTATAAAGTGGGCCTACACTGTCAGGGTAATGTAAAGGTAGCTCTGTATTGTACTGCCCCGGGAGGACTCGATGCTGACACTGGGTATAAAGTGGGGGTACACTGTCAGGATAATGTAGAGGGAGCTCTGTATTGTACATGCCCCGGGAGCACTCGATGCTGACACTGGGTATATTGTGGGGGTACACTGTCAGGGTAATGTAGAGGGAGCTCTGTATTGTACCTGTCCCGGGAGCACTCGATGCTGACACTGGGTATATTGTGGGGGTACACTGTAAGGGTAATGTAGAGGGAGCTCTGTATTGTACTTGCTCTGGGAGCACAGATGCTGACACTGGGTTTGAAGTGTTGGTACACTGTCAGGGTAAATTACAGGGAGCTCTGTATTGTACCTGCCCCGGGAGTGCTCAATGCTGACACTGGGTATAAACTGGGGTTACACTGTCAGGGTAATGTAGAGGGAGCTCTGTATTGTACCTGCCCTGGGAGTGCTCGATGCTGACACTGGGTATAAAGTGGGGGTACACTGTCAGGGTAATATAGAGGGAGCTCTGTATTGTACCTGCCCCGGGAGCACTCGAGGCTGACACTGGTTATAAAGTCGTGGTACACTGTCAGGGTAATGTAGAGGGAGCTCTGTATTGTACCTGCCCCGGGAGTGCTCGATGCTGAAACTGGGTATAAAGTGGGGGTACACTGTCATGGTAATGTCGAAGGAGCTCTGTATTGTAACTTCCCCGGGAGCGCTCGATGCTGACACTGGGTATAAAGTGTGGGTGCACTGTCAGGGTAACATAGAGGGGGCTCTGTATTGTAACTGCCCTTGGAGCGCTCGATGCTGACACTGGGTATATTGTGGCGGTACACTGTCAGGGTAATGTAGAGGGAGCTCTGTATTGTACCTGCCCCGGGAGCGCTCGATGCTGACACTGGGTATAAAGTGGGGGTACACTGTCAGGGTAATGTAGGGGGAGCTCTGTATTGTACCTGTCCTGGCAGCGCTCGATGCTGACACTGGGTATAAAGTGGGGGTACACTGTCAGGGTAATGTAGAGGGAGCTCTGTATTGTACCTGTCCTGGGAGCGCTCGATGCTGACTTTGGGTATAAAGTGGGGGTACACTGTCAGGGTAATGTAGAGGGAGCTCTGTATTGTTCACGCCCTGGGAGCGCGCAATGCTGACACTGGGTATAAAGTGGGGGTACACTGTCAGGGTAATGTAGAGGGAGCTCTGTATTGTACCTGCCATGGGTGTGCTGGATGCTGACACTGGTTATAAAGTGGGAGTACACTGTCAGGGTAATGTAGAGGGAGCTCTGTATTGTACCTGCCCCAGGTGCGCTCGATGCTGACACTGGGTATAAAGTGGGGGTACACTGTCAGGGTAATGTAGAGTGAGCTCTGTATTGTACCTGCCCCAGGAGTGCTCGATGCTGACACTGGGTATAAAGTGGGGGTACACTGTCAGGGTAATGTAGAGGGAGCTCTGTATTGTACCTGCCCCGGGAGCGCTCGATGCTGACACTGGGTATAAAGTGGGGGTACACTGTCAGGGTAATGTAGAGGGAGCTCTGTATTGTACCTGTCCTGGCAGCGCTCGATGCTGACACTGGGTATAAAGTGGGGGTACACTGTCAGGGTAATGTAGAGGGAGCTCTGTATTGTACCTGTCCTGGGAGCGCTCGATGCTGACTTTGGGTATAAAGTGGGGGTACACTGTCAGGGTAATGTAGAGGGAGCTCTGTATTGTACCTGCCCCAGGAGTGCTCGATGCTGACACTGGGTATAAGGTGGGGGTACACTGTCAGGGTAATGTAGAGGGAGCTCTGTATTGTACCTGCCCCGGGAGTGCTCGATGCTGACACTGGGTATAAAGTGGGGGTACACTGTCAGGGTAATGTAGAGGGAGCTCTGTATTGTACCTGCCCCGGGAGTGCTCGATGCTGACACTGGGTATAAAGTGGGGGTACACTGTCTGGGTAATGTAGAGGGAGCTCTGTATGGTACCTGCCCCGGGAGTGCTCGATGCTGACACTGGGTATAAAGTGGGGGTGCACTGTCAGGGTAATGTAGAGGGAGCTCTGTATTGTACCTGTCCCGGGAGCGCTCGATGCTGACACTGGGTATAAAGTGGGGGTACACTGTCAGGGTAATGTAGAGGGAGCTCTGTATTGTACCTGCCCCGGGAGCGCTCGATGCTGACACTGGGTATAAAGTGGGGGTACACTGTCAGGGTAAAGTAGACGGAGCTCTGTATTGTACCTGCCCTGGGAGTGCTCGATGCTGACACTGGGTATAAAGTGAGGGTACACTGTCAGGGTAATGTAGAGGGAGCTCTGCATTGTACCTGCCCCGGTAGTGCTCGATGCAGACACTGGGTATAAAGTAGGGGTTCACTGTCAGGGTAATGTAGAGGGAGCTCTGCATTGTACCTGCCCCGGTAGTGCTCGATGCTGACACTGCGTATAAAGTGGGTCTGCACTGTTCGGGTAATGTAGAGGGAGCTCTGTATTGTACCTGCCCCGGGAGTGCTCGATGCTGACACTGCGTATAAAGTGGGGGTACACTGTCGGGGTAATGTAGAGGGAGCTCTGTATTGTACCTGCCCCGGGAGCGCTCGATGCTGACACTGGGTATAAAGTGGGGGGACACTGTCAGGGTAATGTAGAGGGAGCTCTGTATTGTACCTGCCCCGGGAGCGCTCGATGCTGACACTGGGTATAAAGTGGGGGTACACTGTCAGGGAATGTAGAGGGAGCTCTGTATTGTACCTGCCCTGGGAGTGCTCGATGCTGACACTGGGTATAAAGTGGGGGTACACTGTCAGGGTAATGTAGAGGGAGCTCTGTATTGTACCTGCCCCGGGAGCGCTCGATGCTGACACTGGGTATAAAGTGGGGGTACACTGTCAGGGTAATGTAGAGGGAGCTCTGTATTGTACCTGTCCTGGCAGCGCTCGATGCTGACACTGGGTATAAAGTGGGGGTACACTGTCAGGGTAATGTAGAGGGAGCTCTGTACTGTACCTGTCCTGGGAGCGCTCGATGCTGACACTGGGTATAAAGTGGGGGTACACTGTCAGGGTAATGTAGAGGGAGCTCTGTATTGTACCTGCCCCAGGAGTGCTCGATGCTGACACTGGGTATAAAGGTGGGGGTACACTGTCAGGGTAATGTAGAGGGAGCTCTGTATTGTACCTGCCCCGGGAGTGCTCGATGCTGACACTGGGTATAAAGTGGGGGTACACTGTCAGGGTAATGTAGAGGGAGCTCTGTATTGTACCTGCCCCGGGAGTGCTCGATGCTGACACTGGGTATAAAGTGGGGGTGCACTGTCAGGGTAATGTAGAGGGAGCTCTGTATTGTACCTGTCCCGGGAGCGCTCGATGCTGACACTGGGTATAAAGTGGGGGTACACTGTCAGGGTAATGTAGAGGGAGCTCTGTATTGTACCTGCCCCGGGAGCGCTCGATGCTGACACTGGGTATAAAGTGGGGGTACACTGTCAGGGTAAAGTAGACGGAGCTCTGTGTGTACCTGCCCTGGGAGTGCTCGATGCTGACACTGGGTATAAAGTGAGGGTACACTGTCAGGGTAATGTAGAGGGAGCTCTGTATTGTACCTGCCCCGGGAGCGCTCGATGCTGACACTGGGTATAAAGTGGGGGTACACTGTCAGGGTAATGTAGAGGGAGCTCTGTATTGTACCTGCCCTGGGAGTGCTCGATGCTGACACTGGGTATAAAGTGGGGGTACACTGTCAGGGTAATGTAGAGGGAGCTCTGTATTGTACCTGCCCCGGGAGCGCTCGATGCTGACACTGGGTATAAAGTGGGGGTACACTGTCAGGGTAATGTAGAGGGAGCTCTGTATTGTACCTGTCCCTGGAGCGCTCGATGCTGACACTGGGTATAAAGTGGGGGTACACTGTCAGGGTAATGTAGAGGGAGCTCTGTATTGTACCTGTCCTGGGAGCGCTCGATGCTGACACTGGTTATAAAGTGGGGGTACACTGTCAGGGTAATGTAGAGGGAGCTCTGTATTGTACCTGCCCTGGGAGCGCTCGATGCTGACACTGGGTATAAAGTGGGGGTACACTGTCAGGGTAATGTAGAGGGAGCTCTGTATTGTACCTGCCCTGGGAGTGCTCGATGCTGACACTGGTTATAAAGTGGGAGTACACTGTCAGGGTAATGTAGAGGGAGCTCTGTATTGTACCTGCCCCGGGTGCGCTCGATGCTGACACTGGGTATAAAGTGGGGGTACACTGTCAGGGTAATGTAGAGGGAGCTCTGTATTGTACCTGCCCCGGGAGCGCTCGATGCTGACACTGGGTATAAAGTGGGGGTACACTGTCAGGGTAATGTAGAGGGAGCTCTGTATTGTACCTGTCCCGGGAGTGCTCGATGCTGACACTGGGTATAAAGTGGGGGTACACTGTCAGGGTAATGTAGAGGGAGCTCTGTATTGTACCTGTCCTGGGAGCGCTCGATGCTGACACTGGGTATAAAGTGGGGGTACACTGTCAGGGTAATGTAGAGGGAGCTCTGTATTGTACCTGCCCCGGGAGTGCTCGATGCTGACACTGGGTATAAGGTGGGGGTACACTGTCAGGGTAATGTAGAGGGAGCTCTGTATTGTACCTGCCCCGGGAGTGCTCGATGCTGACACTGGGTATAAAGTGGGGGTACACTGTCAGGGTAATGTAGAGGGAGCTCTGTATTGTACCTGCCCCGGGAGTGCTCGATGCTGACACTGGGTATAAAGTGGGGGTGCACTGTCGGGGTAATGTAGAGGGAGCACTCTATTGTACCTGTCCCGGGAGCGCTCGATGCTGACACTGGGTATAAAGTGGGGGTACACTGTCAGGGTAATGTAGAGGGAGCTCTGTATTGTACCTGCACCGGGAGCGCTCGATGCTGACACTGGGTATAAAGTGGGGGTACACTGTCAGGGTAAAGTAGACGGAGCTCTGTATTGTACCTGCCCTGGGAGTGCTCGATGCTGACACTGGGTATAAAGTGAGGGTACACTGTCAGGGTAATGTAGAGGGAGCTCTGCATTGTACCTGCCCCGGTAGTGCTCGATGCTGACACTGGGTATAAAGTGGGGGTTCACTGTCAGGGTAATGTAGAGGGAGCTATGCATTGTACCTGCCCCGGTAGTGCTCGATGCTGACACTGCATATAAAGTGGGTCTACACTGTTCGGGTAATGTAGAGGGAGCTCTGTATTGTACCTGTCCCAGGAGCGCTCGATGCTGACACTGGGTATGAAGTGGAGGTACACTGTCGCGGTAATGTAGAGGGAGCTCTATATTGTACCTGCCCCGGGAGTGCTCGATGCTGACACTGCGTATAAAGTGGGTCTGCACTGTTCGGGTAATGTAGCGGGAGCTCTGTATTGTACCTGCCCCGGGAGCGCTCAATGCTGACACTGGGTATAAAGTGGGGGTACACTGTCGGGGTAATGTAGAGGGAGCTCTGTATTGTACCTGCCCCGGGAGCGCTCGATGCTGACACTGGGCATAAAGTGGGGGTACACTGTCAGGGTAATGTAGAGGGAGCTCTGTATTGTTCCTGCCCCGGGAGCGCTCGATGCTGACACTGGGTATAAAGTGGGGGTACACTGTCAGGGAATGTAGAGGGAGCTCTGTATTGTACCTGCCCTGGGAGTGCTCGATGCTGACACTGGGTATAAAGTGGGGGTACACTGTCAGGGTAATGTAGAGGGAGCTCTGTATTGTACCTGTCCTGGCAGCGCTCGATGCTGACTTTGGGTATAAAGTGGGGGTACACTGTCAGGGTAATGTAGAGGCAGCTCTGTATTGTACCTGCCCCAGGAGTGCTCGATGCTGACACTGGGTATAAGGTGGGGGTACACTGTCAGGGTAATGTAGAGGGAGCTCGGTATTGTACCTGCCCCGGGAGTGTTCGATGCTGACACTGGGTATAAAGTGGGGGTACACTGTCAGGGTAATGTCGAGGGAGCTCTGTATTGTACATGCCCCGGGAGTGCTCGATGCTGACACTGGGTATAAAGTGGGGGTGCACTGTCAGGGTAATGTAGAGGGAGCTCTGTATTGTACCTGCCCCGGGAGCGCTCGATGCTGGCACTGGGTATAAAGTGGGGGTACACTGTCAGGGTAATGTAGAGGGAGCTCTGCATTGTACCTGCCCCGGTAGTGCTCGATGCTGACACTGCGTATAAAGTGGGTCTACACTGTTCGGGTAATGTAGAGGGAGCTCTGTATTGTACCTGTCCCAGGAGCGCTCGATGCTGACACTGGGTATGAAGTGGAGGTACACTGTCGCGGTAATGTAGAGGGAGCTCTATATTGTACCTGCCCCGGGAGTGCTCGATGCTGACACTGCGTATAATGTGGGTCTGCACTGTTCGGGTAATGTAGCGGGAGCTCTGTATTGTACCTGCCCCGGGAGCGCTCAATGCTGACACTGGGTATAAAGTGGGGGTACACTGTCGGGGTAATGTAGAGGGAGCTCTGTATTGTACCTGCCCCGGGAGCGCTCGATGCTGACACTGGGTATAAAGTGGGGGTACACTGTCAGGGTAATGTAGAGGGAGCTCTGTATTGTTCCTGCCCCGGGAGCGCTCGATGCTGACACTGGGTATAAAGTGGGGGTACACTGTCAGGGAATGTAGAGGGAGCTCTGTATTGTACCTGCCCTGGGAGTGCTCGATGCTGACACTGGGTATAAAGTGGGGGTACACTGTCAGGGTAATGTAGAGGGAGCTCTGTATTGTATCTGCCCCGGGAGCGCTCGATGCTGACACTGGGTATAAAGTGGGGGTACACTGTCAGGGTAATGTAGAGGCAGCTCTGTATTGTACCTGTCCTGGCAGCGCTCGATGCTGACACTGGGTATAAAGTGGGGGTACACTGTCAGGGTAATGTAGAGGGAGCTCTGTATTGTACCTGTCCTGGGAGCGCTCGATGCTGACTTTGGGTATAAAGTGGGGGTACACTGTCAGGGTAATGTAGAGGCAGCTCTGTATTGTACCTGCCCCAGGAGTGCTCGATGCTGACACTGGGTATAAGTGGGGGTACACTGTCAGGGTAATGTAGAGGGAGCTCTGTATTGTACCTGCCCCGGGAGTGTTCGATGCTGACACTGGGTATAAAGTGGGGGTACACTGTCAGGGTAATGTAGAGGGAGCTCTGTATTGTACATGCCCCGGGAGTGCTCGATGCTGACACTACGTATAAAGTGGGGGTACACTGTCTGGGTAATGTCGAGGGAGCTCTGTATGGTACCTGCCCCGGGAGTGCTCGATGCTGACACTGGGTATAAAGTGGGGGTGCACTGTCAGGGTAATGTAGAGGGAGCACTGTATTGTACCTGTCCCGGGAGCGCTCGATGCTGACACTGGGTATAAAGTGGGGGTACACTGTCAGGGTAATGTAGAGGGAGCTCTGTATTGTACCTGCCCCGGGAGCGCTCGATGCTGACACTGGGTATAAAGTGGGGGTACACTGTCAGGGTAAAGTAGACGGAGCTCTGTATTGTACCTGCCCTGGGAGTGCTCGATGCTGACACTGGGTATAAAGTGAGGGTACACTGTCAGGGTAATGTAGAGGGAGCTCTGCATTGTACCTGCCCCGGTAGTGCTCGATGCTGACACTGGGTATAAAGTGGGGGTTCACTGTCAGGGTAATGTAGAGGGAGCTCTGTATTGTACCTGCCCCGGTAGTGCTCGATGCTGACACTGCGTATAAAGTGGGTCTACACTGTTCGGGTAATGTAGAGGGAGCTCTGTATTGTACCTGCCCCGGGAGCGCTCGATGCTGACACTGGGTATGAAGTGGAGGTACACTGTCGCGGTAATGTAGAGGGAGCTCTGTATTGTACCTGCCCCGGGAGTGCTCAATGCTGACACTGCGTATAAAGTGGGTCTGCACTGTTCGAGTAATGTAGAGGGAGCTCTGTATTGTATCTGCCCTGGGAGCGCTCAATGCTGACACTGGGTATAAAGTGGGGGTACACTGTCAGGGTAAAGTAGAGGGAGCTCTGTATTGTACCTGCCCTGGGAGCGCTCGATGCTGACACTGGGTATAAAGTGAGGGTACACTGTCAGGGTAATGCAGAGGGAGCTCTGTATTGTACCTGCCTCGGGAGCGCTCGATGCTGACACTGGGTATAAAGTCGGGGTACACTGTCAGGTTAATGTAGAGGGAGCTCTGCATTGTACCTGCCCTGGGAGCGCTCGATACTGACACTGGGTATAAAGTGGGGGTACACTGTCGGGGTGATGTAGAGGGAGCTCTGTATTGTACCTGCCCCAGGAGTGCTCGATGCTGACACTGGGTATAAAGTGGGGGTACACTGTCAGGGTAATGTAGAGGGAGCTCTGTATTGTACCTGTCCTGGGAGCGCTCGATGCTGACTTTGGGTATAAAGTCGGGTACACTGTCAGGGTAATGTAGAGGGAGCTCTGCATTGTACCTGCCCTGGGATTGCTCGATGCTGACACTGGGTATAAAGTGGGGGTACACTGTCAGGGTAATGTAGAGGGAGCTCTGTATTGTACCTGTCCCGGGAGTGCTCGATGCTGACACTGGGTATAAAGTGGGGGTACACTGTCGGGGTAATGTAGAGGGAGCTCTGTATTGTACCTGCCCCGGGAGTGCTCGATGCTGACACTGGGTATAAAGTGGGGGTACACTGTCAGGGTAATGTAGAGGGAGCTCTGTATTGTACCTGCCCCGGGAGTGCTCGATGCTGACACTGGGTATAAAGTGGGGGTACACTGTCAGGGTAATGTAGAGGGAGCTCTGTATTGTACCTGTTTCCTGTGTCGTAAGCTGGACGTCCGGGGTTTGCTTATGATGCGTGAACAGTGGCGGCCGGCTTTGTTCCGTCTCTTCCGGATTCGTGATCACCGTTGTCCCATATGGCGGCTGGACGTGGTGCCTGACCTTTGGGGCTGAAACGTGGTGTGTGACCCTGGGCTCCACCACGCGATGGGTGATGTTCAGCATCAAGAAATTGGTGGGAAACGGTGGCAGGGTGACGTGGCGCTGCGGCACAGGCTGGAGCACTGGAATTCCGACGTGCGTCTCCTCTGCCTCCGCAGCGGGTTCCGAAACCAGGGGTAGCTCGACCTCTTCTGCCACTGGCGCATCCAACGGCGGCTCGAGATGATGCTGAACCTGACGCTCCAGCTTCAGTTCAGGAAAGCCGTCTTCTGCAGGATTCTCTGGCCGCTGGTATTCCAAAACCGGCTCCAGGTCCGGCTGCTCCTCTATTGGTTCAAGGACATGATGTTTGTGAAACTGTGGCCGGTGGTATTCCAAAACCGGCTCCAATACCTGACGCTCCATCGCTGGTTCACGGACGCGATGTTCTACCTGTAGCTCCGCTCTCGGGCCTTCCAGAACAGGCTCCAGGAACCGATGCTCCAACACTGGTTCCAGAACCTGGTGCTGTTCATGAAACTCTGGCCTGTGGTATTTCAAAACGGGCTCCAATACCTGACGCTCCATCGCCGGTTCATGGATACGATGTTCTACCTGTACCTCTGCTCTCGGGCCTTCCAGAACAGGCTCCAGGAACCGATGCTCCGACACTGGTTCTAGAACCTGGTGCTGTTCATGAAACTCTGGCCTGTGGTGCTCCACAAGGGGTTCTAGGACCTGACGCTCCATGGCCGGTTCATGGATACGATGTTCAACCTGTACCTCTGCTCTGGGGCCTTCCAGAACAGGCTCCAGGAACCGATGCTCGAACGCTGGTTCTAGAACCTGGTGCTGTTTACGAAACTCTGGCCTGTGGCGCGCCACAAGGGGCTCTAGGACCTGACGCTCCATGGCCGGTTCATGGATACGATGTTCAACCTGTACCTCCGCTCTGGGGCCTTCCAGAACAGGCTCCAGGAACCGATGCTCCAACGCTGGTTCTAGAACCTGGTGCTGTTTACGAAACTCTGGCCTGTGGCGCGCCACAAGGGGCTCCAGGACCTGACGCTCCATGGCCGGTTCACGGACGCGATGTTCTACCTGTACCTCTGCTCTGGGGCCTTCCAGAACAGGCTCCAGGAACCGATGCTCCAACGCTGGTTCTAGAACCTGGTGCTGTTTACGAAACTCTGGCCTGTGGCGCGCCACAAGGGGCTCCAGGACCTGACGCTCCATGGCCGGTTCACGGACACGATGTTCGACCTGTACCTCTGCTCTGGGGCCTTCCAGAACGGGCTCCAGCACCTGGTGTGCCAGATGGAGGCCTGCGGCTTGGTGTTGCACCTGCGGCACCAGAACGCGGTGCTCAAGGCGCGGCTCCAGAATCCTGTGCTCCACTTGTATCGCCGGGACGTGATGCTCCACGGCGGGCACGGCGACGCGATGGCGCACCTGAGGCTCTCGAACGTGGTGCTCCAGATGCGGAGCCACGACATGGTGCTCGACGTACGGCGCCAGGACCCTGTGTTCCACCTGCAGCGCTGGGAGATGGTGTGCCGCGGTCGACTGTATGATGCGATGCTGCACGTGAGGCTCGAGAACGTGGTGCTCCACAAACTTCCTGGGGACGCGATGTTCCACGTGTGGCTCCCGAACTCGGTGGGCTACTTGGATGTCTGGGACGTGGTGTTCTACAGTTGGCGTGAGGACCTGATGCTGCACATGCGGTTGCTCGACGTGGTGCTCCACGTACTTCCTTGGAACATGGTGCTGCGTGTGCGGCTCCAGGACCCTGTGGGCCACGTGTAGGTCTGGGACGTGGTGCGTCACCACCGGCGCGAGGACCACGTGCGCCACGTGCTGCCCCTCCACGCGATGCGCCGCGCGGGGCTCCAGCACCCGGTGCTCCACGTGCGGTTCCACCACATGGTGCTCCACGGAGGGCTCTTCCACCCGGTGCTCCGCGTAGGGTTCCAGGACCACGTGCGCCACCTTGACCTCGGGGACGTGATGCTCGACGTGCGGTTCTCGGACGTAGTGCTCCACATGTGGCTCCAGGACCAGGTGCTCGACGTGGGGTTCGGGGACGTGATGCTCCGCATACGGTTCGAGAACCTGGTGCTCGACGTGCGGTTCTCGGACATAGTGTCTCACATGTGGCTCGAGAACCAGGTGCTCGACGTGAGGTGCTGGGATATGATGCTCCACATATGGTTCTAGAACCTGGTGCTCAACGTGTGGCTCTAGAACCAGGTGCTCGACGTGGGGTTCTGGGATATGATGCTCGACATATGGTTCTAGAACCTGATGCTCCACGTGTGGTTCGAGAACCTGGTGCTTGATGTGGGGTTCTCGGACATAGTGTCTCACCTGTGGCTCCACAACCAGGTGCTCGACATGTGGTTCCGGGATATGATGCTCGACATATGGTTCTAGAACCTGATGCTCCACGTGTGGTTCCAGAACCTGATGCTCCACGTGTGGTTCTCGGACATAGTGTCTCACATGTGGCTCCACAACCAAGTGCTCGACGTGAGGTTCTGGGATATGATGCTCGACATATGGTTCTAGAACCTGATGATCCACGTGTGGTTCTAGAACCAGGTGCTCGACGTGAGGTTCTGGGATATGATGCTCGACATATGGTTCTAGAACCTGATGATCCACGTGTGGTTCTAGAACCAGGTGCTCGACGTGGGGTTCCGGGATATGATGTGTGACATATGGTTCTAGAACCTGATGATCCACGTGTGGTTCTAGAACCAGGTGCTCGACGTGGGGTTCTGGGATATGATGTGTGACATATGGTTCTAGAACCTGATGATCCACGTGTGGTTCTAGAACCAGGTGCTCGACGTGGGGTTCTGGGATATGATGCACGACATATGGTTCTAGAACCTGATGATCCACGTGCGGTTCTAGAACCAGGTGCTCGACGTGAGGTTCTGGGATATGATGTACGACATATGGTTCTAGAACCTGATGATCCACGTGCGGTTCTAGAACCAGGTGCTCGACGTGGGGTTCTCGGACGTAGTGCCTCACATGTGGTTCGAGAACCTGATGTTCGACGTGGGGTTCTGGGATATGATGCTCGACATATGGTTCTAGAACCTGGTGCTCGACGTGTGGTTCTAGAACCTGGTGCTCGACGTGGGGTTCTAGAACCTGGTGCTCGACGTGGGGTTCTCGGACATAGTGTTCCACCTGTGGCTCGAGAACCACGTGCTCCGCATACGGCTCTGGGACATGGTGTCCCACATATGGCTCCAGAACTCGATGCCCCCTGCGATGTTCTGGGACAGGACGCCTCGCATATGGCTCAGGAACACGGCGCTCTACATTTGGCTCCAGAACATGATGCTTCACATGTAGCTCGGGGACACGATTTGCTGGATACGGCTCTGCGTGATGCCGCATGTGTGGCTCTGAAACGTGATCGTCCGCACGTGGTTCGAGAACTTGATGCTCCAGGCGTGGTGCTGGAACATGATGCCTCATGTGCAGCTGTGAGACATGACGATCCACACGTGGTTCCAGAACCGGATGCTCCTCGTCTTGTTCTGGGTCACGGTGCCTCATATGTGGCTCTGAAACGCGGGGTGCCGCCTGCGGCTGTCGAACTTGATAGTCCATGTGTGGTTCTGGGACACGAAGCCGCATATGCTGTCCTGAATCTTGGTTTTGCTCCAGAGAGTGATGCTCCATGTGTGACTCAAGGGGGTGATTCTCAGTTTGTGAGTCCAGAACATAGTACACTGCATGTGGCTTTTGAACGTCACGCTCCGTGTGGAGCTCGGGAACACGGTGCCTCATACGTGGTTCCGAAACAAGATGTTTTACATGTGGCTCTTGAACCTCATGCTCCCTGTGTAGTTCGAGGACACGATTCTCCATATCTGGCCCTGGAGCAAGGTACTCTGCATGTTTCTTCAGAACCTGTTGCTCGATGTGTGGCTCTGGGACACGATGACGCCAGTTGGGCTCCAGCACTTCATGTTCGAGAACCTGATACTCCAGCTGTGGCTCGGGGACACGAGGCCCGACAATTGACTCCAGCATGTCCTGGTGCATGTACGGCTCGAGAACCTCCACCTCCACATGTGGCTCCGGGACACGTTCCACGACTGGCTCAATAACCCGACGCTCCACGTGTAGTTCTGGGACACGAGGCCCCACGACCGACTGCAGCACTTTATGCTCCACGTATGGCTCGAGAACCTCCACCTCCACACGCGGCTCGGGGACACGATGGCTCATACCGGGCATCAGTTGTTCATGTTCCACGACTGGCTCAATAACCCGATGTTCCACGTGCGGTTCGGGGAAACGTTGCACCGCAATCGACTCCAGCACATCACGGTCCACGTATGGCTCGAGAACCTCCACCTCCACACGCGGCTCGGGGACTCGATGGCTCATACCGGGCTTCAGTTGTTCACGTTCCACGACTGGCTCAATAACCCGATGTTCCACGTGCGGTTCGGGGAAACGTTGCACCGCAATCGACTCCAGCACATCACGGTCCACGTATGGCTCGAGAACCTCCACCTCCACACGCGGCTCGGGGACACGATGGCTCATACCGGGCTTCAGTCGTTCACGTTCCACGACTGGCTCAATAACCCGATGCTCCACGTGTAGTTCGGGGACACGGGGCCCCACCAGTGACTGCAGCACTTTACGGTCCACGTATGGCTGGAGAACTTGAAGCTCCACCTTTGGTTCGGGGACATGAAGCTCCACAATTGGCTCCAGCACTTGAACGTTCAGCGGTGGATCGAGGAGTACCTGCTCCACATGGGGCTTGAGCACACGGTGTTCCAGCTTCGGCTCGAGATCCGTCAGATTTCCCTCTGACTCCTTGCCGTGCTTGGTTTTGATCTGCGGAGGGACAATATGGTGGAGATGCAGAGCTGGCAAGGGGAACTCCTTGGAGAGATCTTGCAAATTTCGGGCCATGCCCCGCTGCAGGCTGCCTCGCCCTGTGTGCGGAGGACTGGCACTGCGGTTGGCGGACTCGTCCTGTTCCATGATGATCGACACCATGCTGTCAATCATGTCGGTGACGTCGGCATTGGGCGACAGCGCTCGCTCCGTTTCCGTCACCACCGAGAGTGGGCAGGGGAGCCTCTGAAAGTAGAAAAGCATCGGGACACCGCATGAGCAGAGGGCGATGGTTCCCTCCTGTCTTGGCAGGTTGCCCGTGTCACGCACACACCCACCGAAACTCACGCGCTCCAGACCCAAGAAAGCCACATCAGGTAGTCCCGAACAACGGAGCCACGACAGGCCAACTGCAACGCCAAACACATACCATCGCACTGCAAACCCCATCCATCCCATAATAACCCCCGCAGTCACCCCACAATAACCCCAATCACCCCATAATAACCCCAATCACAGCCCATCATAACCTGGGAGTGTGTGTTGGGACAGTGTAGCGGGAGCTTTACTCTGTATCTAACCCGTGCTGTACCTGCCCTGGGAGTGTTTGATGGGACAGTGTAGAGGGAGCTTTACTCTGTATCTAACCCGTGCTGTACCTGCCCTGGGAGTGTTTGATGGGACAGTGTAGAGGGAGCTTTACTCTGTATCTAACCCGTGCTGTACCTGCCCTGGGAGTGTTTGATGGGACAGTGTAGAGGGAGCTTTACTCTGTATCTAACCCGTGCTGTACCTGCCCTGGGAGTGTTTGATGGGACAGTGTAGAGGGAGCTTTACTCTGTATCTAACCCGTGCTGTACCTGCTCTGTGAGTGTTTGATGGGACAGTGTAGAGGGAGCTTTACTCTGTATCTAACCCGTGCTGTACCTGCCCTGGGAGTGTTTGCTGGGACAGTGTAGAGGGAGCTTTACTCTGTATCTAACCCGTGCTGTACCTGCCCTGTGAGTGTTTGATGGGACAGTGTAGAGGGAGCTTTACTCTGTATCTATCCTATGCTGTACCTGCCCTGGGAGTGTTTGATGGGACAGTGTAGAGGGAGCTTTACTCTGTATCTAACCCGTGCTGTACCTGCCCTGGGAGTGTTTGCTGGGACAGTGTAGAGGGAGCTTTACTCTGTATCTAACCCGTGCTGTACCTGTTCTGGGAGTATTTGATGGGACAGTGTAGAGGGAGCTTTACTCTGTATCTAACCCGTGCTGTACCTACCCTGGGAGTGTTTGATGGGACAGTGTAGAGGGAGCTTTACTCTGTATCTAACCCGTGCTGTTCCTGCCCTGGGAGTGTTTGATGGGACAGTGCAGAGGGAGCTTTACTCTGTATCTAACCCGTGCTGTACCTGTCCTGGGAGTGTTTGATGGGACAGTGTAGAGGGAGCTTTACTCTGTATCTAACCTGTGCTGTACATGCCCTGGGAGTGTTTGATGGGACAGTGTAGAGGGTGCTTTACTCTCTATCTAACCAGTGCTATACCTGTCCTGGGAGTGTTTGATGGGACAGTGTAGAGGGAGCTTTACTCTGTATCTAACCCGTGCTGTACCTTGCCCTGGGAGTGTTTGATGGGACAGTGTAGAGGGGGCTTTACTCTGTATCTAACCCGTGCTGTACCTGCACTGGGCGTGTTTGATGGGACAGTGTAGAGGGAGCTTTACTCTGTATTTAACCTGTGCTGTACCTGCCCTGGGTGTGTTTGATGAGACAGTGTAGAGGGACCTTTACTCTGTATCTAACCCGTGCTGTACGTGCCCTGGGAGTGTTTGACGGGACAATGTAGAGGGAGCTTTACTCTCTATCTAACCCGTGCTGTACCTGTCCTGGGAGTGTTTGTTGGGACAGTGTAGAGGGAGCTTTACTCTGTATCTAACCCGTGTTGTACCTGCCCTGGGAGTGTTTGATGGGACAGTGTAGAGGGAGCTTTACTCTGTATCTAACCCATGCTGTACCTGCCCTGGGAGTGTTTGTTGGGACAGTGTAGAGGGAGCTTTACTCTGTATCTAACCCGTGTTGTACCTGCCCTGGGAGTGTTTGATGGGACAGTGTATCGGGAGCTTTACTCTGTATCTAACCCGTGCTGTACCTGCCCTGGGAGTGTTTGCTGGGACAGTGTAGAGGGAGCTTTCCTCTGTATCTAACCCGTGCTGTACCTACCCTGGAAGTGTTTGATGGGACAGTGTAGAGGGAGCTTTACTCTGTATCTAACCCGTGCTGTACCTGCCCTGGGAGTGTTTGATGGGAAAGTGGAGAGGGAGCTTTACTCTGTATCTAACCCCGTGCTGTACCTGCTCTGAGTGTGTTTGATGGGACAGTGTAGAGGGAGTTTTACTCTGTCCCTCAGATGCTCTGTTTTTCTCTGGTCCCTCACTGACTTTACCTTCATGTAGTACATGTGATTGGCACACCGATACTGGGCAAACTGACAGAACGTGTCGAACCGTGGGGCTTGCAGGAAGTCGGTGCAAATCGGACCTGCAACAGAGACAAGGTGAGAGTCACACAAGGCAGAACTTTTCCAAGCCCCGTACACCCCTCTGCAATCTCCCACTGACACAGACAGAGGAAGAGAGAGTTTCAGAGAGAGAGACAGTCAGCGAGTCTGGGAGTGGAGCAGAGAGAGACAAGAAGAGACAGAGAGCGAGAGACTGAGGCAGAGACAGTGAGAGAGACGGGGAGAAAGGGAGCGAGAGAGAGAGACAAAAAGAGAGCCTAACACTGACACAAGGACGTACTGGGTCGGATTTTCATTGACCCGTGGAGGCGGGTTTGGAGGCGTGTGGGGGTTAAAATTGCGAAAAGTGGAGGGCACAAGTCCGCCTCCATCCCACCTCCAAGCAATTTTGATGAAATTGTGTCTGCTGGTCCTGCCTGCGTCCCGCCTTTAAGAGACGGGATAGGTTGTTAAGGCCCTTAACAACCACTAAATTGGCTCTATAACGCCATTTTGAAAGGCTTTTGTGATTTTAACCCTTGTTCTACGTGAAGCACGCCTGTTCTGAACACGAATGTGAAACCTGGTGGGAGCACATTTGGATAGCTGAATATCAGTGGCTGCACTGAATATCAGTGAGTGGCTGGCAGGCATCTGGGAGTGGTGGAGCAAAAAAAAATCTCTCTCTCTCTCTCTCTCTCTTAGAGCTGCTGCTCATTTTGCATCCAGGTCCTCTCACAGCAAAGGCCAGGCAGTCTCTGACCTGCAATGCAGCAGCAATGATGACATCATCAGAGGCGACTTTCAGTCTGAAACCACTAATTGGGTCATGGGTTCCCACATGCTGGAACTCAATTGCCCAATTAGGTAAAAATTGCATCAATCTCCCACATCCAATTGCAGTCGGGTGGATAACACGAAATGCGGATGACACGACCCCAACCCGCCCCAGTATCAAAATCCAGCCCACTGAATCTCAACTCCCCACTCAGTGCCAACCAGGGCTCAGAGGGCAGCACAATCGCCTCTGATTCAGAAGGTTGTGGGTGTCAAGTCCCACGTCAGAGACTTGAGCACTTAAATCTAGGCCGACACTCCCAGTGCAGTACTGAGGGAGTGCTGCACTGTCGGAGGGGCAGTACTGAGGGAGTGCTGCATTGTCGGAGGGGCAGGTACTGAGGGAGCGCTGCACTGTCGGAGGGGCAGTACTGAGGGAGCGCTGCACTGTCGGAGGGGCAGTACTGAGGGAGCGCTGCACTGTCGGAGGGGCAGTACTGAGGGAGCGCTGCACTGTCGGAGGGGCAGTACTGAGAGAGCGCTGCACTGTCGGAGGGGCAGTACTGAGGGAGCGCTGCACTGTCGGAGGGGCAGTACTGAGGGAGCGCTGCACTGTCGGAGGGGCAGTACTGAGGGAGCGCTGCACTGTCAGAGGGGCAGTACTGAGGGAGTGTTGTACTGTCGGAGGGGCAGTCTTTCGGATGAGACGTTAAACCATCTGTTCGCTCGGGAGGACGTAAAAGATCCCATAGCTCTATTTCGAAGAAGAGCAGGAGAG
The DNA here is from genome assembly GCA_030390025.1 of Squalus acanthias. Taxonomy (NCBI): domain Eukaryota; kingdom Metazoa; phylum Chordata; class Chondrichthyes; order Squaliformes; family Squalidae; genus Squalus; species Squalus acanthias. Next base: position 4,161 of record JASTWF010001299.1, on the reverse strand, counting down.
TTCTCCCCGGTGACCTGGCCAATATTTATCCCTCAATCAACTTCACTAAAACAAATGACCTGGTCATTATCACATTGCTCTTTGTGGGAGCTTGCTGTGCCACATTTCCAACATTACAAGTGAAACGACACTTCAAAAAGTACTTCATTGGCTGTTAAGCGATTTGGGACGTTACAAGATCTGAAAGGTGCAACAGAAATGCAAGTGTTGCTTCTCCCCATATCCCTCACTCGCACCTCCCCACCTTCTCCTCATATCCCTCACTCCCACCTCCCCACCTTCTCCCCATATCCCTCACTCCCACCTCCCCACCTTCTCCTCATATCCCTCACTCCCACCTCCCCACCTTCTCCCCATATCCCTCACCCCGACCTCCCCACCTTCTCCTCATATCCCTCAATCCCACCTCCCCACCTTCTCCCATATCCCTCACTCCCACCTCCCCACCTTTTCCTCATATCCCTCACCCCCACCTCCCCAACTTCTCCCCATATCCCTCACTCCCACCTCCCCACCTTCTCCCCATATCCCTCACTCCCACCTCCCCACCTTCTCCCCACATCCCTCAATCCCACCTTCTCCCCATATCCCTCACTCCCACCTCCCCACCTTCTCCCCACATCCCTCAATCCCACCTTCTCCCCATATCCCTCACTCCCACCTCCCCACATCCCTCACTCCCACCTCCCCACCTTCTCCCCATATCCCTCACTCCCAACTCCCCACCTTCTCCACACATCCCTCACTCCCACCTCCCCACCTTCTCCCCATATCCCTCACTCCCACCTCCACACCTTCTCCCCATATCCCTCACTCCCACCTCCCCACCTTCTCCCCATATCCCTCACTCCCACCTCCCCACCTTCTCCCCATATCCCTCACTCGCACCTTCTCCCCATATCCCTCACTCCCATGTCCCCACCTTCTCCCCATATCCCTCACTCCCACCTCCCCACCTTCTCCCCATATCCCTCACTCCCACCTCCCCACATCCCTCACTCCCACCTCCCCACCTTCTCCCCATATCCCTCACTCCCACCTCCCCACCTTCTCCTCATATCCCTCACTCCCACCTCCCCACCTTCTCCCTTTATCCCTCACTCCCACCTCCCCACCTTCTCCCGATATCCCTCACTCCCACCTCCCCATCTTCTCCCCATACCCCTCACTCCCACCTCCGCACCTTCTCCCCATATCACTCACTCCCACCTCCCCACCTTCTCCCCATAAGAACATAAGAACATAAGAACATAAGAAATAGGAGCAGGAGTAGGCCAATCGGCCCCTCGAGCCTGCTCCGCCATTCAATAAGATCATGGCTGATCTGATCCTAACCGCCAATCTACTATCTATCACAGAACCATCTCCTGCATCTAACAGAATTGCACACACGAAATAGGAGCAGAATCAGGCTACACAGTCCCTGGGCCCGCTCCACTACCCACAGGGCCATGACCGATCCGAACCTAGACTCATGTCCAAATTCCTGCCCGCTCCCCGTAACCCTTAATGCCCTTTACTTCTAGGAAACTGTCTATTTCTGTTTTAAATTTAATTAATGTTGTAGCTTCTACAGCTTTTTGTGGCAGCATATTCCATAGACCTACCACCCTCTGAGTGAAGTAGTTCCTCCTCATCTCAGTTTTGAAAGAGCAGCCCCTTATTCTAAGACTATGTCCCCTAGTTCTCGTCTCACCCGTCATCGGGAACATCCTCCCCGCATCCACCCGATCCAACCCCTTCACAATCTTATATGTTTCAATAAGATCGCCTCTCATTCTTCTGAACTCCAATGAGTAGAGTCCCAATCTACCCAACCTCTCCTCATATGACCACCCCCTCATCCCCGGGATTAACCGAGTGAACCTTTTTTGCACTGCCTCGAGAGCAAGGATGTCTTTCCTTAAGTAAGGACACCAAAACTGTATGCAGTATTCCAGGTGCGGTCTCACCAATACCTTGTACAACTGAAGCAATACCTCCCTATTTTTATATTCTATCCCCCTAGCAATGAAAGCCAACATTCCATTTGCCTTCTTAATCACTTGCTGCACCTGCATACTAACCTTTTGAGTTTCGTGCACCAGGACCCCCAGATCCCTTTGCACTTCAGTACTCTCCAGTTTCTTGCCATTAAGATAATAAATTGCTCTAGGATTTTTCCTGCCAAAGTGCATCACCTCACACTTTCCAGTGTTGAATTCCATCTGCCAAATCTCTGCCCACTTACTTAGCCTGTCTATGTCCCCTTGCAGGTTTTTTATGTCCTCCTCACTCACTACTTTCCCTCCCATCTTTGTATCATCTGCAAATTTTGATATGTTACACTTGGTCCCTTCCTCCAAATCGTTAATATGGATTGTGAAGAGTTGGGGACCCAGCACTGACCCCTGTGGAACACCACTAGTTACTGATTGCCAGTCTGAGAATGAACCATTTATCCCAACTCTTTGCTTTCTGTTAGATAGCCAATCCTCTATCCATGCCAGAATATTACCCCCAATCCCGTGATTTTTTACCTTAAGCAATAATCTTTTGTGTGGCACCTTGTCAAATGCCTTTTGGAAGTCTAAATACACTACGTCCACTGGTTCCCCTTTATCCACTCTATATGTTACTTCCTCAAAGAACTCCAGCAAATTTGTCAAACATGACTTCCCCTTCGTAAAACCATGCTGACTTTGTCCTATTAAATTATGATTATCCAAATGTCCTGTTACTGTTTCCTTAATAATGGACTCCAAAATTTTACCTACCACAGATGTTAGGCTAACCGGTCTATAGTTACCAGCCTTCTGTCTACTGCCCTTTTTAAATAAGGGTGTTACATTAGCAGTTTTCCAGTCTGCCGGGACCTTAGCGGAATCCAGGGAGTTTTGAAAAATTATTACCAATGCATCTACAATCCCTACCGCCACTTCCTTCAAGACTCTAGGATGTAAGCCATCAGGTCCAGGTGATTTATCCGCCTTGAGTCCCATTATTTTACCGAGTACCACTTCCTTAGTGATTTTGATCGTGTTTAGCTCCTCTCCCCCTATAGCCCCCTGTTTGTCCAGTGTTGGGATATTCTTAGTGTCCTCTACTGTAAAGACTGATACAAAATATTCATTCAGTGTTTTTGCCATCTCCATATTTCCCACCATTAATTTCCCGGTCTCATCCTCTAAGGGACCAACATTTACTTTAGCCACCCTTTTTCTTTTTATATAACTATAAAAACTCTTACTATCTGTTTTTATATTTTTTGCTAATTTACTTTCATAATCTATCTTCCCTTTCTTAATCAATCTTTTTGTTATTTTTTGCTGCCTTTTAAAGTTTTCCCAATCCTCTGTCCTCCCACTAGATTTCGCTACCTTATATGCCCTTGTTTTTAGTCGAATACTATCCTTAATTTCTTTACTTAGCCACGGATGACTGTCCTTTCTTTTACACCCTTTTCTTTTCAGTGGAATATATATTTTTTGGAAGTTGTAAAATAACTCCTTGAATGTACACCACTGATCATGTGTCGTCTTACCCTTTAATCTATTTTCCCAATCCACTCTACTCAATTCCGCTCGCATACCTTCATAGTCTCCTTTATTCAAGCTTAGCACGCTTGTTTGAGATCCAACCTTCTCACCCTCTAATTGAATATGGAATTCAACCATGTTATGGTCACTCATTCCAAGGGGATCCTTTACTAGGACATTTTTAATTAATCCTGTCTCGTTACACAGGACCAGATCTAAGGTTGCTTGCCCCCTGGTCGGTTCAGTTACATACTGCTCAAGAAACCCATCCCTAATACACTCAATGAACTCATCCTCAAGGCAGCCCTGCCCCATTTGATTTGTCCAATTAATATGATAGTTAAAATCCCCCATAATTATAGATGTTCCCTTATTACATGCCTCAACTATTTCCTGATTGATACTCCGTCCAATAGAGTTGCAACTGTTCGGAGGCCTATAGACTACGCCCACTAATGTTTTTTTCCCCTTATTATTCCTTATCTCCACCCAAACTGTTTCATTATCATGATTTTTTGACCCAATATCATTACTCTGTATTACAGTGATTCCTTCCATTATTAACATAGCCACCCCACCTCCCCTTCCTTCCTGCCCATATCCCTCACACCCACCTCCCCACCATATCCCTCACTCCCACCTC
>JASTWF010001298.1:72500-93666 GCA_030390025.1 Squalus acanthias | reverse complement strand
AGACACCAGTCAGTGTACAGATATCTCCCTGAGAGAGAGGGACTGAGAGACACCAGTCAGTGTACAGATATCTCCCTGAGAGAGAGGGACTGAGAGACACCAGTCAGTGTACAGATATCTCCCTGAGAGAGAGGGACTGAGAGACACCAGTCAGTGTACAGATATCTCCCTGAGAGAGAGGGACTGAGAGACACCAGTCAGTGTACAGATATCTCCCTGAGAGAGAGGGACTGAGAGACACCAGTCAGTGTACAGATATCTCCCTGAGAGAGAGGGACTGAGAGACACCAGTCAGTGAACAGATATCTCCCTGAGAGAGGGGACTGAGAGACCCCAGGCAGTGTACAGATATCTCCCTGAGAGAGAGGGGACTGAGAAACACCAGTCAGTGTACAGATAGTTCCCTGAGGGAGAGGGGAATGAGAGACACCAGTAAGTGTACAGATATCTCCCTGAGGGAGAGGGACTGAGAGACACCAGTCAGTGTCGAGATATCTCCCTGAGAGAGAGGGGACTGAGAGACAGCAGTCAGTGTACAGATATCACCCTGAGGGAGTGGTGCTATGGTACACCAATCAGTGTACAGACATCTCCCTGAGGGAGAGTGACTGATTGACACCAGTCAGTGTACAGATATCTCCCTGAGAGAGGGGACTGAGAGCCACCAGTCAGTGAACAGATATCTCCCTGAGAGGGAGGGACTGATAGACACCGGCCAGTGTACAGATATCTCCCTGAGAGACACCTGTCAGTGTACAGATATCTCACTGAGGGAGTGGGTCTGAGAGACACCAGTCAGTGTACAGATATCTCCCTGAGGGAGAGGGGACTGAGAGACACCAGTCAGTGTACAGATATCTCCCTGAGAGGGAGGGGACTGAGAGACACCAGTCAGTGTACAGATATCTCCCTGAGAGAGAGGGACTGAGAGACACCAGTCAGTGTACAGATATCTCCCTGAGAGAGAGGACTGAGAGACACCAGGCAGTGTACAGATATCTCCCTGAGAGAGAGGACTGAGAGACACCAGTCAGTGTACAGATATCTCCCTGTGATAGAGGGAGTGAGAGACACCAGTCAGTGTACAGATATGTCCCTGAGAGAGAGGGGTCTGAGAGACACCAGTCAGTGTACAGATATCTCCCTGAGAGAGAGGGACTGAGAGACACCAGTCAGTGTACAGATATCTCCCTGAGAGAGAGGGGACTGAGAGACACCAGTCAGTGTACAGATATCTCCCTGAGAGAGAGGGGACTGAGAGACACCAGTCAGTGTACAGATATCTCCCTGAGGGAGAGGGGACTGAGAGACACCAGTCAGTGTACAGATATCTCCTGAGGGAGAGGGACTGCAGCAGGTCCTCGTAGGCGAGATGACTGGCCAAGCCTCCTCTTCCCACAGCAGTGAAGGTATATTTTTGGTCATTGTCTTTTATTCTTCTCAGTAAACAGTCCGTGTGCTGCAAAGGGCCGTTCCCTCCTTTCTCATAGAAACATAGAATCATAGAAGATAGGAGCAGGAGTAGGCCATTCGGCCCCTCTAGCCTGCTCCGCCATTCAATGCGATCATGGCTGATCATCCAAATTCAGTACCCTGTCCCTGCTTTCTCCACATATTCCTTTATCCCTTTAGCCTGAAGAAATATATCCAACTCCTTCTTGAATCTATTTAATGAATTGGCCTCTACTGCCTTCTGTGGTAGAGAATTCCACAGGTTCACCACTCTCTGGGTGAAGAAATTCCTCCTCATTTCTGTCCTAAATGGCATACCCCTTATCCTTAGATTATGACCCCTGGTTCTGGACTCCCCCGCCATCAGGAACATCCTTCCTGCATCTAGTCTGTCCAGTCCTATCAGAATTTTACAAGTTTCAATGAGATCCCCTCTCATTCTTCTAAACTCCAGTGAGTATAAGCCCAATCGTTCCAATCTCTCTTCATACGTCATTCCTGTCATCCCAGTTATCAACCTTGTGAATCTTCGCTGAACTCCTTCCATGGCAAGAACATCCTTCCTCAGATAAGGATAGGGCATTGGACTTCTAGTTAATGTTTGGGATAGTAATTCAAAGGTTGCGGGTTCAAGTCCCACCAGAGTCGTCATTTAAGGGGTCCGGTATGTGGGAGGAGTTGGTCGAGGTGACCTTCTTCCATTGTGCCCTGAGTCCACTGGCTATTGTCAGTTATTAACGTCTTTATCTCCTTATCAGACTCGAGGCCACTTAAACAATGTCTGAGGGGGTTGCAAAGTTTGCAGAGGTGATCAGCAACACAATATGCGTTGTGCAAAGGTCGTTGACTTGCCTGCAAGGCCTCGTTTCAGGATGTCTTGATTGTATCTTTGTAACTCCTCATTGTCTACTTCCTTATCTGTAAATAGCTTGGAGCCACAAACGTTCGATCGTTGATTACGGAATTTGCCCAGTCACGCGGCCTTCGGTCAAGCAAAATGACAGCCAATCTTAATCAGCAACAGACTTTTTGCCACAAGAGAGAGGCGGAGGGATTTAAACAGGGATTTCCAGAGCTTAGGGCCTGAGAGGGGACTGAGAGACACCAGTCACTGTACAGATATCTCCCTGAGAGAGAGGGACTGAGAGACACCAGTCAGTGTACAGATATCTCCCTGAGAGAGAGGGACTGAGAGACACCAGTCAGTGTACAGATATCTCCCTGAGAGAGAGGGACTGAGACACCAGTCAGTGTACAGATATCTCCCTGAGAGAGAGGGACTGAGAGACACCAGTCAGTGTACAGATATCTCCCTGAGAGAGAGGGACTGAGAGACACCAGTCAGTGTACAGATATCTCCCTGAGAGAGAGGGGACTGAGAGACACCAGTCAGTGTACAGATATCTCCCTGAGAGAGAGGGACTGAGAGACACCAGTCAGTGTACAGATATCTCCCTGAGAGAGAGGGACTGAGAGACACCAGTCAGTGTACAGATATCTCCCTGAGAGAGAGGGACTGAGAGACACCAGTCAGTGTACAGATATCTCCCTGAGAGAGAGGGACTGAGAGACACCAGTCAGTGTACAGATATCTCCCTGAGAGAGAGGGGACTGAGAGACACCAGTCAGTGTACAGATATCTCCCTGAGAGAGAGGGACTGAGAGACACCAGTCAGTGTACAGATATCTCCCTGAGAGAGAGGGACTGAGAGACACCAGTCAGTGTACAGATATCTCCCGAGAGAGAGGGGACTGAGAGACACCAGTCAGTGTACAGATATCTCCCTGAGAGAGAGGGACTGAGAGACACCAGTCAGTGTACAGATATCTCCCTGAGAGAGAGGGACTGAGAGACACCAGTCAGTGTACAGATATCTCCCTGAGAGAGAGGGACTGAGAGACACCAGTCAGTGTACAGATATCTCCCTGAGGGAGAGGGACTGAGAGACACCAGTCAGTGTACAGATATCTCCCTGAGGGAGAGGGACTGAGAGACACCAGTCAGTGTACAGATATCTCCCTGAGTGAGAGGTGACTGAGAGACACCAGTCAGTGTACAGATATCTCCCTGAGAGAGAGGGACTGAGAGACACCAGTCAGTGTACAGATATCTCCCTGAGGGAGAGGGACTGAGAGACACCAGTCAGTGTACAGATATCGCCCTGAGAGAGAGGGGACTGAGAGACACCAGTCAGTGTACAGATATCTCCATAGGGTGCGGGACTGAGAGACACCAGTCAATGTACAGATATCTCCCTGAGGGAGAGGGGGCTGAGAGACACCAGTCAATGTACAGATATCTCCCTTAGGGGGAGGGATTGAGATAAACCAGTCACTGTACAGCTATCTCCCTGAGAGAGAGGGACTGAGAGACACCAGTCAGTGTACAGATATCTCCCTGGGAGAGAGGGACTGAGAGACGCCAGTCAGTGAACAGATATCTCCCTTAGGGGGAGGGATTGAGAGACACCAGTCACTGTACAGCTATCTCCCTGAGAGAGAGGGACTGAGAGACACCAGTCAGTGTACAGATATCTCCCTGGGAGAGTGGGACTGAGAGACACCAGTCAGTCTACAGATATCTCCCTGAGAGAGAGGGACTCAGAGACACCAGTCAGTGTACAGATATCTCCCTGAGAGAGAGGGACTGAGAGACACCAGTCAGTGTACAGATATCTCCCTGAGGGAGAGGGACTGAGAGACACCAGTCAGTGTACAGATATCTCCCGGAGAGAGAGGGGACTGAGAGACACCAGTCACTGTACAGCTATCTCCCTGAGAGAGAGGGACTGAGAGACACAAGTCAATGTATAGCTATCTCCCTGAGAGAGAGGGACTGGGAGACACCAGTCAGTGTACAGATATTGCCCTGAGAGAGAGGGACTGAGAGACACCAGTAAGTGTACAGATATCTCCCTGAGAGAGAGGGGACTGAGAGACACCAGTCAGTGTACAGATATCTCCTGAGGGAGAGGGACTGAGAGACACCAGTCAATGTACAGATATCTCCCTTCGGGGGAGGGATTGAGAGACAACAGTCACTGTACAGCTAACTCCCTGAGAGAGAGGGACTGAGAGACACCAGTCAGTGTACAGATATCTCCCTGGGAGAGAGGGATTGAGAGACGCCAGTCAGTGTACAGATATCTCCCTGAGGGGAGGGATTGAGAGACACCAGTCACTGTACAGCTATCTCCCTGAGCGAGAGGGACTGAGAGACACCAGTCCGTGTACAGATATCTCCCTGGGAGAGTGGGACTGAGAGACACCAGTCAGTCTACAGATATCTCCCTGAGAGAGAGGGACTCAGAGACACCAGTCAGTGTACAGATATCTCCCTGGGAGAGAGACTGAGAGACACCAGTCAGTGTACAGATATCTCCCTAAGGGAGAGAGACTGAGAGACACCAGTCAGTGTACAGATATCTCCCTGAGAGAGAGAGGACTGAGAGAAACCAGTCACTGTACAGCTATCTCCCTGAGAGAGAGGGACTGAGAGACACAAGTCAATGTATAGCTATCTCCCTGAGAGAGAGGGTCTGAGAGACACCAGTCAGTGTACAGATATCTCCCTGAGAGAGAGAGGACTGAGAGAAACCAGTCACTGTACAGCTATCTCCCTGAGAGAGAGGGACTGAGAGACACAAGTCAGTGTACAGATATCTCCCTGAGAGAGAGGGACTGAGAGACACCAGTCAGTGTACAGATATCTCCCTGAGAGAGAGGGACTGAGAGACACCAGTCAGTGTACAGATATCTCCCTGAGAGAGAGGACTGAGAGACACCAGTCAGTGTACAGATATCTCCCTGAGAGAGAGGGACTGAGAGACACCAGTCAATGTATAGCTATCTCCCTGAGAGAGAGGGACTGAGAGACACCAGTCAGTGTACAGATATCTCCCTGAGAGAGAGGGACTGAGAGACACCAGTCAGTGTACAGATATCTCCCTGAGAGAGAGAGACTGAGAGACACCATTCAGTGTACAGATATCTCCCTGAGAGAGAGGGACTGAGAGACACCAGTCAGTGTACAGATATCTCCCTGAGAGAGAGGACTGAGAGACACCAGTCAGTGTACAGATATCTCCCTGAGAGAGAGGGACTGAGAGACACCAGTCAGTGTACAGATATCTCCCTGAGGGAGAGGGACTGAGAGACACCAGTCAGTGTACAGATATCTCCCTGAGAGAGAGGGATTGAGAGATTTCCGTCAGTGTGTAGATTTCTCATAAGCTATCCCTCTCAGGGTTAACTGGGCAAGGGATTGTCCATTCACATAAGACTGGTTAATGTTTAATCTGGCTCTGATTTACTCGCCCCGCACTTGTGGGTGTTGCTGGCAATTTCATCATTTATTGCCCATCCCTAATTGCCCTTGAGAAGGTGGTGGTGAGCCGCCTCCTTGAAAGGCTGCAGTAGGTGTGATTTATGCAGTCACACAGTGCTGTGAGGTAGGAAGTTCCAGTATTTTGACCCAACAACAATGAAGAATTGGCTGATAGTCAGGATGGTGTGTGACTTGGAGGGGAACTTGGAGGTGGTGGCGTTCCCATGCACCTGCTACCCTTGTCCTTCTAGGTGGAAGATGGTGCGGGTTTGGGAGGTGCTGCCGAAGAAGCCTTGGCGAGTTGCTGCAGGGCAACTTGTAGATGGTTCACACTGCAGCCACGGTACGCCGGTGGTGGAGGGAGTGCCAATCAAGCGGGCTGATTTGTCCTGGATGGTGTCGAGCTTCTTGAGTGTTGTTGGAGCTGCACTCATCCAGGCAAGTGGAGAGTGTTCCATCACACTCCTTACTTGTGCCTTGTAGATGGTGGAAAGGCTTCGGGGAGTCAGGAGGTGAGACACTCGTCGCAGAATACCCAGCCTCTGACCTGCTCTTGTTGCCACAGCATTTGTGTGGCTGGTCCAGTTAAGTTTCTGGCCAATGGTGATCACCAGGATGTTGATGGTGGGCGTTAGAAAAGTTCAAAATCATGAAGAGTTTTGATGGAGTTAATCAGTAGAAACTGTTTCCAATGGCAGGAGGGTCAGTAACCAGAGGACACAGGATTGAGGTCATTGGCAAAAGAACCAAGGGGAGAGGAGGAGAATTATTTTTACGCAGCGAGTTATTCTGATATGTGGGCTGAGGGTCAGTGGGCACGGAGGGAGTCAGGAACCTCTTGGTCCCTGTGGGTGAGGGTCAGTGGGTACTGAGGGAGACAGGAGCCTCTCGGTCCCTGTGGGTGAGGGTCAGTGGGTACTGAGGGAGACAGGAGCCTCTCGGTCCCTGTGGCCGAGGGTCAGTGGGTACTGAGGGAGACAGGAGCCTCTCGGTCCCTGTGGGTGAGGGTCAGTGGGTACTGAGGGAGACAGGAGCCTCTCGGTCCCTGTGGCCGAGGGTCAGTGGGTACTGAGGGAGACAGGAGCCTCTCGGTCCCTGTGGGTGAGGGTCAGTGGGTACTGAGGGAGACAGGAGCCTCTCGGTCCGTTTTGGCGAGGGTCAGTGGGTACTGATGGAGACAGGAGCCTCTTGGCCCCTGTGGGCGAGGGTCAGTGGGTACTGAGGGAGACAGGAGCCTCTCGGTCCCTGTGGGCGAGGGTCAGTGGGTACTGAGGGAGACAGGAGCCTCTCAGTTTCTGTGGGTGAGTGTCAATGGGTACTGAGGGAGACAGGAGCCTCTCGGTCCCTGTGGGCGAGGGTCAGTGGGTACTGAGGGAGACAGAAGCCTCTTGGCCCCTGTGGGCGAGGGTCAGTGTGTACTGAGGGAGACAGGAGCCTCTCGGTCCCTGTGGGTGAAGGTCAGTAGGTACTGAGGGAGACAGGAGCCTCTCGGAATCTGTGGGCGAGTGTCAGTGGGTACTGAGGGAGACAGGAGCCTCTCGGTCCTTGTGGGCGAGGGTCAGTGGGTACTGAGGGAGACAGGAGCCTCTCGGTCCGTGTGGGCGAGTGTCAGTGGGCACTGAGGGAGACAGGAGCCTCTCGGTCTCTGTGGGCGAGGGTCAGTGTGTACTGAGGGAGACAGGAGCCTCTCGGTCCCTGTGTGCGAGGGTCAGTGGGTACTGATGGAGACAGGAGCCTCTCGGTCCCTGTGGGTGAGGGTCAGTGGGTACTGATGGAGACAGGAGCCTCTCGGTCCCTGTGGGTGAGGGGCAGTGGGTACTGAGGGAGACAGGAGCCTCTCGGTCCGTTTGGGCGAGGGTCAGTGGGTACTGAGGGAATCAGGAGCCTCTCAGTTTCTGTGGGTGAGTGTCAGTGGGCACTGAGGGAGACAGGAGCCTCTCGGTCACTGTGGGCGAGGGTCAGTGGGTACTGAGGGAGTCAGGAGCCTCTCGGTCCCTGTGGGCGAGGGTCAGTGGGTACTGAGGGAGACAGGAGCCTCTCGGTCCCTGTGGGTGAGGGTCAGTGGGTACTGAGGGAGACAGGAGCCTCTCGGTCCTTGTGGGCGAGGGTCAGTGGGTATTGAGGGAGACAGGAGCCTCTCGGTCCGTTTTGGCGAGGGTCAGTGGGTACTGAGGGAGACAGGAGACTCTCGGTCCGTTTGGGCGAGTGTCAGTGGGTACTGAGGGAGACAGGAGCCTCTCGGTCCGTGTGGGCGAGTGTCAGTGGGCACTGAGGGAGACAGGAGCCTCTCGGTCCCTGTGGCCGAGGGTCAGTGTGTACTGAGGGAGACAGGAGCCTCTCGGTCCCTGTGTGCGAGGGTCAGTGGGTACTGATGGAGACAGGAGCCTCTCGGTCCCTGTGGGAGAGGGTCAGTGGGTACTGAGGGAGACAGGAGCCTCTCGGTCCCTGCGGGCGAGGGTCAATGGGTATTGAGTGAGACAGGAGCCTCTCGGTCCCTGTGGGCGAGGGTCAGTGGTTACTGAGGGAGACAGGAGCCTCTTGGTCCCTGTGGGCGAGGGTCAGTGGTTACTGAGGGAGACAGGAGCCTCTCGGTCCCTGTGGGTGAGGGTCAGTGGGTACTGAGGGAGACAGGAGCCTCTCGGCCCCTGTGGGCGAGGGTCAGTGGGTATTGAGGGAGACAGGAGCCTCTCGGCCCCTGTGGGCGAGGGTCAATGGGTACTGAGTGAGACAGGAGCCTCTTGGCCCCTGTGGGCGAGGGTCAGTGGATAAAGGGAGGACCAGATGTGTCTCTGGACACTTGAGCTTCAAAGTCCTTTAACATCTGGATGCACAGTTTCAGGAGACTGAAGATGTCGCAGAATTATCACCCTGAACTCCTGGAGGTCAAAATGAACCGGCCGCAGATAAAACCGGTTCAAGGTGTACCCATGACTGACTGGGTGGCAGACAACTGGGCGAAAGTGGAACTCTGCCAGGCGAAGTCAGACGACCTACTCATTGCTACTTATCCCAAAGCAGGTGAGTGGCCCAGGGGAAGGGCCGAGGCCCCACGGTGCAGGGGAAGGGCCGAGGCCCCAATGTGCAGGGGAAGGGCCGAGGCCCCAATGTGCAGGGGAAGGGCCGAGGCCGCACGGTGCAGGGAAAGTGTCGAGGCCCCACGGTGCAGGGAAAGGGTCGAGGCCCCACGGTGCAGGGAAAGGGTCGAGGCCCCACGGTGCAGGGGAAGGGCCGAGGCCCCACGGTGCAGGGGAAGGGCCGAGGCCCCACGGTGCAGGGGAAGGGCCGAGGCCCCACGGTGCAGGGGAAGGGCCGAGGCCCCACGGTGCAGGGAAAGGTTCGTGGCCCCACTGTGCAGGGGAAGGGCCGAGGCCCCACGGTGCAGGGGAAGGGCCGAGGCCCCACTGTGCAGGGGAAGGGCCGAGGCCCCACGGTGCAGGGGAAGGGCCGAGGCCCCACGGTGCAGGGGAAGGGCCGAGGCCCCACGGTGCAGGGGAAGGGCCGAGGCCCCACGGTGCAGGGGAAGGGCCGAGGCCCCACGGTGCAGGGGAAGGGCCGAGGCCCCACGGTGCAGGGGAAAGGGTCGAGGCCCCACTGTGCAGGGGAAGGGCCGAGGCCCCACGGTGCAGGGGAAGGGCCGAGGCCCCACGGTGCAGGGGAAGGGCCGAGGCCCCACGGTGCAGGGGAAGGGCCGAGGCCCCACGGTGCAGGGGAAGGGCCGAGGCCCCACAGTGCAGGGAAAGGTTCGTGGCCCCAAGGTGCAGGGAAAGGTCCGAGGCCTCATGGTGCAGGGAAAGGGCCGAGGCCCCATGGTGCAGGGAAAGTGTCGAGGCCCCACGGTGCAGGGAAAGGGCCGAGGCCCCACGGTGCAGGGAAAGGGCCGAGGCCCCACGGTGCAGGGAAAGTGTTGAGGCCCCACGGTGCAGGGAAAGGGTGGAGGCCCCACGGTGCAGGGAAAGTGTCGAGGCCCCATGGTGCAGGGGAAGGGCCGAGGCCCCACGGTGCAGGGGAAGGGCCGAGGCCCCACGGTGCAGGGAAAGGGTGGAGGCCCCACGGTGCAGGGAAAGGGCCGAGGCCCCACGGTGCAGGGGAAGGGCCGAGGCCCCACGGTGCAGGACGCCAGGGGAAGGGCCGAGGCCCCACAGTGCAGGACACCAGGGGAAGGGCCTCTGAGGAGCGGGGATTAAATCAGTGTGACGTTGGCGACCTCTTGGTGCAGGTTTTTCTATTCTGCTCGAGAAGGACCATCAGCCCCTCCTCAAACCAGTGTAATGTCTGCGAAACATGATGATATTTACTGGGTAACTGCATTCTCTGTCTCCCTCACTCTGTGTCTCTCCCTCTGTCACTGTCTCCCTCACTCTGTCTCCCTCACTCTGACTCTGTCTCTCTCTCTCTCTGTCTCTCTCTCTCTCTCTGTCTCTCTCTCTCTCTGTCTCACTGTCTCCCTCTCTCTCTCTCTCTCTCTCTGTCTCTCTCTCTGTTTCTCTCTGTCTCTCTCTCTCTCTCTCTGTCTCTCTCTCTGTCTCTCTCTCTCTCTCTCTGTCTCTCTCTCTCTCTCTGTCTCTCTGTCTCCCTCTCTTTCCCGTTGTGTGTCTTCTCTCTCTTGTGATTTCTCTCTCTCTCCACAGGGACCACTTGGATGCAGGAGATTGTGGATCTCATCAATTGCAACGGTGATGCGGAGATGTGTAAACGAGCCCCCGTCTACGAGAGGATCCCCTTCCTCGAATTATTTCGAGATGGGTTGCCATCTGGTGAGAAATGTCATCAAATTAAACCGACTAGTCAGCAGATATCCTGCTCGTGGGGACCCGTACCCCGGGGAGAGTCGGTGCCCGTGGGGACCCGTACCCCGGGGAGAGTCGGTGCCCGTGGGGACCCGTACCCCGGGGAGAGTCGGTGCCCGTGGGGACCCGTACCCCGGGGAGAGTCGGTGCCCGTGAGGACCCGTACCCCGGGGAGAGTCGGTGCCCGTGAGGACCCGTACCCCGGGGAGAGTCGGCGCCCATGGGGACCCGTACCCCGGGGAGAGTCGGTGCCCGTGAGGACCCGTACCCCGGGGAGAGTCGGTGCCCGTGGGGACCCGTACCCCGGGGAGAGTCGGCGCCCGTGGGGACCCGTACCCCGGGGAGAGTCGGCGCCCGTGAGGACCCGTACCCCGGGGAGAGTTGGCGCCCGTGAGGACCCGTACCCCGGGGAGAGTCGGCGCCCGTGAGGACCCGTACCCCGGAGAGAGTCGGCGCCCGTGGGGACCCGTACCCCGGGGAGAGTCAGTGCCCGTGGGGACCCATACCCCGGGGAGAGTCAGTGCCCGTGGGGACCCGTACCCCGGGGAGAGTCGGTGCCTGTGGGGACCCGTACCCCGGGGAGAGTCGGCGCCCGTGAGCACCCGTACCCCGGGGAGAGTCGGTGCCCGTGGGGACCCGTACCCCGGGGAGAGTCAGTGCCCGTGGGGACCCATACCCCGGGGAGAGTCAGTGCCCGTGGGGACCCGTACCCCGGGGAGAGTCGGTGCCTGTGGGGACCCGTACCCCGGGGAGAGTCGGCGCCCGTGAGCACCCGTACCCCGGGGAGAGTCGGTGCCCGTGGGGACCCGTACCCCGGGGAGAGTCGGCGCCAGTGAGGACCCGTACCCCGGGGAGAGTCGGTGCCCGTGGTGACCCGTACCCCGGGGAGAGTCGGTGCCCGTAGGGACCCGTACCTCGGGGAGAGTCGGTGCCCGTGGGGACCCGTACCCCGGGGAGAGTTGGAGGGGCTATCAGATGTACAATGTGGAGAGGGGTTACTGTCCAGTGGAGCAGGGTTGGAAGAACCCGAGAATGCTGGGAACTGATAAGGTCTTCATGTGATTTCAGGTCTTGAACTGATTGAGAAAATGCCGTCTCCCAGGATCATTAAAACCCACCTCCCGATCCAGCTCATCCCCAAATCATTCTGGGAGCAGGATTGCAAGGTACCGTATCCGAGAGACTCAGATTCTACCAGTCCCCCTGCCCTGTACACTCTTCATCCTCACCATTTTCAACTCCAGACTCATCGCACCATCTCCAACTCTGCCTCCAAACTGTGGCACTCCTCCCCACCCTCAGTCTCCAATCTGTGGGTCTCCCTCCCCTCTCTCATTCTCCAAACTGTGGGACTCTTCCCCGCCCTCAATCTCCAAACTGTGGGACTCCTTCCCTCCTTCCCTCCCCAAATCTCTAAAAAGTGGGACTCCTCCCCTCCCCCATCTCCAAAAAGTGGGTCTCCTCCCCTCCCTCAGTCTCCCCTCAAACTGTGGGGCTCTTCCCCTCCCTCAATCTCCAAATTGTGGGACTCCTCCTCTCCCTCAGTCTCCAAACTGTGGGACTCCCTCCCCTCCCTCAGTCTCCAAACTGTGGGACTCCCTCCCCTCCCCCAGTCTCCAAACTGTGGGACTCCCTCCCCTCCCTCAGTCTCCAAACTGTGGGACTCCCTCCCCTCCCTCAGTCTCCAAACTGTGGGACTCCTCCCCTCCCTCAGTCTCCAAACTGTGGGACTCCTCCTCTCCCTCAGTCTCCAAACTGTGGGACTCCCTCCCCTCCCTCAGTCTCCAAACTGTGGGACTTCCCTCCCCTCCCTCAGTCTCCAAACTGTGGGACTCCCTCCCCTCCCTCAGTCTCCAAACTGTGGGACTCCCTCCCCTCCCTCAGTCTCCAAACTGTGGGACTCCTCCCCTCCCTCAGTCTCCAAACTGTGGGACTCCTCCCCTCCCTCAGTCTCCAAATTGTGGGTCTCCTCCCCTCCCTCAGTCTCCAAACTGTGGGACTCCCTCCCCTCCCTCAATCTCCAAACTGTGGGACTCCTCCCCTCCCCCAGTCTCCAAACTGTGGGACTCCTCCCCTCCTTCGATCTCCAAACTGTGGGACTCCTCCCCTCCTTCAATCTCCAAACTGTGGGACTCCTCCCCTCCTTCAATCTCCAAACTGTGGGACTCCTCCCCTCCCCCAGTCTCCAAACTGTGGGACTCCTCCCCTCCTTCAATCTCCAAACTGTGGGACTCCTCCCTTCACTCAGTCTCCAAACTGTGGGACTCCTCCCCTCCTTCAATCTCCAAACTGTGGGACTCCCTCCCCTCCTTCAATCTCCAAACTGTGGGACTCCCTCCCCTCCCTCAGTCTCCAAACTGTGGGACTCCTCCCCTCCTTCAATCTCCAAACTGTGGGACTCCCTCCCCTCCCTCAGTCTCCAAACTGTGGGACTCCCTCCCCTCCCTCAGTCTCCAAACTGTGGGACTCCCTCCCCTCCCTCAGTCTCCAAACTGTGGGACTCCCTCCCCTCCCTCAGTCTCCAAACTGTGGGACTCCTCCCCTCCCTCAGTCTCCAAACTGTGGGACTCCCTACCCTCCCTCAGTCTCAAAACTGTGGGACTCCTCCCCTCCCTCAGTCTCCAAACTGTGGGACTCCTCCCCTCCCCCAGTCTCCAAACTGTGGGTCTCCCTCCCCTCCCTCAGTCTCCAAACTGTGGGACTCCCTCCCCTCCCTCAGTCCCCAAACTGTGGGACTCCTCCCCTCCCTCAGTCTCCAAACTGTGGGACTCCCTCCCCTCCCTCAGTCTCCAAACTGTGGGACTCCTCCCCTCCCCCAGTCTCCAAACTGTGGGTCTCCTCCCCTCCCTCAGTCTCCAAACTGTGGGACTCCCTCCCCTCCATCAGTCTCCAAACTGTGGGACTCCTCCCCTCCCTCAGTCTCCAAACTGTGGGACTCCTTCCCTCCCTCAATCTCCAATCTGTGGGACTCCTTCCCTCCCTCAATCTCCAAACCGTGGGACTCCTCCCCTCCCTCAGTCTCCAAACTGTGGGACGCCACCCCTCCCTCAATCTCCAAACCGTGGGACTCCTCCCCTCCCTCAGTCTCCAAACTGTGGCACTCCCTCCCCTCCCTCAATCTCCAAACTGTGGGACTCCTCCCCTCCCCCAGTCTCCAAACTGTGGCACTCCCTCCCCTCCCTCAGTCTCCAAACTGTGGCACTCCTCCCCTCCCTCAAACTCCAAACTATGGGACTCCTCCCTTCCATCAATCTCCAAACTGTGGGACTCCTCCCCTCCCTCAGTCTCCAAACTGTGGGACTCCTCCCCTCCCTCAGTCTCCAAACTATGGGACTCCTCCCCTCCCTCAGTCTCCAAACTGTGGCACTCCTCCCCTCCCCCAGTCTCCAAACTGTGGGACTCCTCCCCTCCCTCAGTCTCCAAACTGTGGGACTCCTCCCCTCCTTCAATCTCCAAACTGTGGGACTCCTCCCCTCCCTCAGTCTCCAAACTGTGGGGCTCCTCCCCTCCCTCAATCTCCAAACTGTGAGACACCAACCCTCCCTCAATCTCCAAACTGTGAGACACCTCCTCTCCCCCAGTCTCCCCTCAAACTGTGGGTCTCCTCCCCTCCCCCAGTCTCCCCTCAAACTGTGAGACATCTCCCCTCCCCCAGTCTCCCCTCAAACTGTGGGTCTCCTCCCGTCCCTCAGTCTCCCCTCAAACTATGGGACACCTCAACTTCTTTCACCCCTTCTATCTACAACCTACAGGCTTTTAAAAGCCCAACTAGGCATTAATTAACATCCTCCCCCCCGCCCCGCCTGACCTCGAGCCCATGACCTTCTGACTCAGAGGCGAGCGTGCTACCCACTGAGCCACAGCTAACACACTCCAAGTCACAGGAGCTTCAAGGGCAGTGGACATCGAGCTCTTCAGACGGTACCATCCAAGAGGGGTGCTGGAGGAAATATGAGGAGTGTGGGTAGCGGATATATCCACAGGTTGTCAGAGTGGGCAGACAGGTGGCAGATACAGTTCAATGGGAGAATCGTGAAGTAGAACATCTTTGGACAAAGAAGCATTCAAGGAAAGTTACAAGAGGAAGAGTTAAGAGCCGGGCGAAGAAGAGAGACCGAGGGGGCCAGACGGATCAGCAGTAGATAAGCAAACCATTATAGGAAGGGTATCTGAACCTGGGAAAGGGGGCAGTGAGGACTTTATCATGGACATTTCTGCCCTGTTTCCAGGTGATCGTGGTGGCTCGCAATGCCAAGGATAATCTGGTCTCCTACTTTCATTTCCTTCACATGAACCAAGCTATGCCGGAGCCTGGAACCTGGCAGGAATTTCTACAAAATTTCGTGAATGGACAAGGTGAGAATCAACCTCCAATCAGAACCGCTCACCAAACACTCCCAGGGCAGGTACAGCATGGGTTAGATACAGAGTAAAGCTCCCTCTACACTGCCCCATCAAACACTCCCAAGGCAGGTACAGCAGGGGTTAGATACAGAGTAAAGCTCCCTCTACACTGCCCCATCAAACACTCCCAAGGCAGGTACAGCACGGGTTAGATACAGAGTAAAGCTCCCTCGACACTGTCCCATCAAACACTCCCAGGGCAGGTACAGCACGGGTTAGATACAGAGTAAAGCTCCCTCTACACTGCCCCATCAAACACTCCCAGGGCAGGTACAGCATGGGTTAGATACAGAGTAAAGCTCCCTCTATACTCTCCCATCAAACACTCCCAAGGCAGGTACAGCATGGGTTAGATACAGAGTAAAGCTCCCTCTACACTGTCCCATCAAACACTCCCAGGGCAGGTAGAGCACGGGTTAGATACAGAGTAAAGGTCCCTCTACCCTGCTCCAGTTTAGCATCTGATCCAGTCCCAGCAATCCTGGAGTCGGGAAGCAGGGAGAAGCACACTGGGATCTTACTGTGTATGAACTTTCTCGGTTTCAGTGGCCTGGGGTTCCTGGTACGACCACGTGAAGGGATGGTGGGAAGCGAAGGATAAACGTCAGATTCTCTACCTCTTCTATGAAGACATGAAGGAGGTAATGGAGGAGTGAGGCACAGAGCGCGAAGGCAGATATGTGTCAGGGGAGTAGGACACACAGTGAATTCAGGATCAAGAGAGACAGAGGGACAGAGAGGGACAGAGACAGAGAGACAGAGAGACAGAGATAGAGATAGAGAGAGAGAGACAGAGAGAGACAGAAAGAGAGAGAGAGACAGAGGGAGAAAGAGAGAGAGAGAGACAGCGAGAGAGTGAAAGAGAGAGACAGAGAGAGAGACAGAGAGCGAGAGAGACAGTCAGACAGAGAGAGAGAGTGAGATAGAGAGACAGAGAGGCAGAGAGAGACAGACAGAGAGAGAGAGACAGAGAGAGAGAGAAAGAGAGAGACAGACAGAGAGACAGAGACAGACAGAGAGACAGAGAGAGTGAGACAGAGAGAGTGAGACAGAGAGAGAGACAGAGAGGGAGAGACAGAGAGAGAGAGAGAGATAGAGAGACAGAGAGAGAGACAGAGAGGGAGAGACAGAGAGAGAGAGAAAGAGAGAAAGACAGAGAGACAGACAGAGAGAGCCAGACAGAGAGAGAGCCAGACAGAGAGAGAGCCAGACAGAGAGAGAGACAGGGAGAGAGAGACAGAGAGAGAGAGAAAGAGAGAGAGAGAGAGAGAGAGAGACAGAGAGACAGAGAGTGGGAGGGAGAAAGAGAGAGAGAGGGAGAGAGAGAGAGAGAGACAGAGAGCGGGAGGGAGAAAGAGAGAGAGAGGGAGAGAGAGAGAGAGAGACAGAGAGAGAGGGAGAGAGACAGAGAGAGAGAGAGAGCGACAGAGAGAGACAGAGAGGGAGAGAGAGAGAGACAGAGAGAGAGAGAGAGACAGAGAGAGAGAGAGACAGAGAGAGAGAGAGACAGAGAGAGAGAGAGAGAGAGAGACAGAGAGAGAGAGAGAGAGACAGAGAGAGAGAGAGAGACAGAGAGAGAGAGAGACAGAGAGAGAGAGAGAGAGAGAGACAGAGAGAGAGAGAGACAGGGAGAGAGAGAGAGCTGGTCCAGGGTGACTCTAATGCCAGCATTCTCACCCTAGAACCCCAGGCGGGAGATCCTGAAGGTGGCGAAGTTCATGGAGAAGGTTCTGGAAGAGGACGTCATCAAGAAGGTGGTTGAACTTTCCTCCTTCAGTGTGATGAAGGACAACCCAATGGCCAACTACTCCACCTTCCCAAAGACCATCTTTGATCAGAGCATCTCCAGCTTCATGAGGAAGGGTAGGTTCGAAGGGTCAATGGCGAGAGGGCGGAGGGGGTCAGGCCGTGACCTTTCACCTGCTCGGACCTGGGGGTCAATCCCGCCCCAGACAGAGGGGGTGAATGGCTCCTCTCTCTGTGAGGTGGGAGGGGGGAAACTGGGTGGGGCAGTGGGTAAGACACTGAGCTTTCACCCTTCTGGGACCTGGTCTCTGAGCTCTCCAAAGGCCCAGGTAACCAGGGGTTTCCCAGTAGCCCAGGACTAGCCCGTGTTACTCGACCCCTCAACTGCACACGTGTCCGGTTTGGGGGGCCAATGATTAAAAATTGAAAATGGAAAAATACATATCAAGTGGCCTGGAGGGAAGTCCTGAGCGCACCCCCACCCACTCCCCCCACCCCACACGCACACCGAGCAGGAAAGGCCCAGGCTCCATTCCCGGCCTGTGCTGAGTTAGCCGCGGGGACAGCGAGCCACATTTTCCCTCTGTGCCCCTGGGTGGGGGGGAGGGAGGAGCTCAACATCAGCCAGGGATCCTGCTCCTGGCCTCGAGCCAGAGAATCCTGACGGATAGCGTGCGGGAGTTGAATGACTGGACTTTGACCATCCAGCTATTTCTGATCTAGATTAATGACCTGGACTTGGGAACGCAGGGCATAAGTTCAGGTCATACGCAACTTGGAGATGTAGTAAACAGTGAGGAGGACAGGAACAGACTTCAGGAGGACACAGACAGGCTGGTGAAATGGGCAGACACATGGCAGATGAAATTTAACACAGAGATGTGTGAAGTGATACATTTTGGAAGGAAGAATGAGGAGAGGCAGTATAAACTAAATGGTACAATGTTAAAGGGGGTACAGGAACAGAGCGACCTGGTGGGTGTGCGTGCACTAATCTTTGAAGGTAGCAGGACAAGTTGAGAAGGCTGTTAAAAAGCCTATGGGATCCCTGGCTTTATATGGCAGAGAGTACAAAAACAAGGAAGTTATGTTAAACTTTTATAAAACACTGGTTAGGCCCCAGCTGGAGTATTGTGTCCAATTCTGGGCACCGCACTTTAGGAAGGATGTCAAGATCTCAGAGATGATGTGGAGATGCCGGTGTTGGACTGGGGTGGACAAATGTGAGAAGTCGCACAACACCAGGTTATAGTCCAACAGCTTTATTTGAAATCACAAGCTTTCGGAGCGCTGCTCCTTCGTCAGGTACCAGGGATGAGGGACTTTGTAAACTTGAGGTCATCCAAAACTCGGCTGCCCGTGTCCTAACTCACACCAAGTCCCGTTGACCCATCGCCCCCTGTGCTCGCTGACCTCCCGGTTAAGCAGCGCCTCGATTTCAAAATTCTCATCCTTGTTTCCAAATCCCTCCATGGCCTCACCCCCTCCCTATCTCTGTAATCTCCTTCAGCCCCACAACCCCCGAGATATCTGCACTCCTCTAATTCTGCCCTCTTGAACATCCCTGATTTTAATCGCTCAGCTATTGGTGGCTGAGCCTTCTGTTGCCTCGGCCCTAAGCTCTGGAATTCCCTGCCTCAACCTCTCCGCCTCGCTACCTCTCTCTCCTCCTTTAAGACGCTCCTTCAAACCTACCTCTTTGACCAAGCTTTTGGTCACCGGCCCTAATTTATCCTTATGTGGATCGGTGTCAAATCTTTTGCCTTATAATACTCCTGTGCAGGGCCTTGGGACGTTTTACTACGTTAAAGGCGCTATATAAATACAAGTTGTTGTTGAGAGACTGGAGAAGCTGGGGATTGTTCTCCTTGGAGCAGAGAAGGTTAAGGGGAGATTGACCAGAATGGTAGCAGGGATGAGGGACTTCAGTTATGTGGAGAGACTGGAGAAGCTGGGATTGTTCTCCTTAGAGCAGAGAAGGTTAAGGGAGATTGAATCGAGGTGTTCAAAATCATGAACGGATTCGATAGAGTAAATAAGGAGAAACTGTTTCCAGTGGCAGGAGGGTGGGTAACCAGAGGACACAGATTTAAGGTGATTGGCAAAAGAACCAGAGGGGAGATGAGGAAAAAATTTTCACGCAGCGAGTTGTTGTGATCTGGACTGCGCTGCCTGAAAGGGCGGTGGAAGTAGATTCAACAGTAACTTTCAAAAGGGAATCGGATAAATACTTGAAGGGGAAATATTTGCAGGGCTGTGGGGAAAGAGCAGGGGAGTGGAATTAATTGGAGAGCTCTTTCAAAGAGCTGGCACAGGCATGATGGGACGAATGGCCTCCTCCTGTGCTGTATCATTCTAGAACACACTGGGCCCTTCAACAACAACAACAACTTGCATTTATATAGCGCATTTAACGTAGTAAAACGTCCCAAGTCATTTCACAGGAGCGATATCAACAGAAACATTTTTGACACTGAGCCGCAGAAGGAGATATCTGGACAGAGGACCAAAGGTTTGGTCAAAGAGGTCAGTTTTAAGGAGCGTCTTAAAGGAGGAGAGAGTGGCGGAGAGGTTTAGAGAGGGAATTCAGAGCTTAGGGCCACAGGCAGCCGATGGTGGAGCGATGGAAATCTGGAGATGCTCAAGAGGCCAGAATTGGAGGAGTGCAGATATCTCGGAGGGTTGTAGGGGCTGGAGGAGGTTACAGAGATAGGGAGAGGGGGGCGAGGAGGCCACGGAGGGATTTGAAAGCAAGGATGAGAATTTTGAAATCGTGGCGCTGCTTAACCAGGAGCCAGTGTAGGTCAGCGAGCACAGGGGTGATGGGTGAGCAGGACTTGGTGCGAGTTAGGACACGGGGCAGCAGAGTTTTGGATGACCTCAAGTTTACGGAGGGTGGAATGTGCGAGGTCGGCCAGGCATGTGCTGGAATAGTCACGTCCAGAGGTCACAAAGGCACGGATGAGGGTTTCAGCAGATGAGCTGAGGCAGGGGCGGAGACGGGCGATGTTACGGAAGTGGAAATAGGCGGTTGTAGCGATGGAGCGGATATGTGTTCGGAAGTTCTTCTCCGGGTCAAACACAGCACCAGGGTTGTGAACAGTCTGGTTCGGTCTCAGAGCGTGGCCAGGGAGATGGAGGGAAATGGCAGCTGGGGAACGGAGTTTGTGGCGGGGGCCGAAGACAATGGCTTCGGTCTTCCCAATATTCATTTGGAGGAAATTTCTGCTCATCCAGAACTGGATGTCGGACAAAGCAGTCTGACAAGTTAAAGACAGTGGAGGGGTCGAGAGAGGTGGTGCTGAGGTAGAGCTGGGTGTCGTCAGCGTACATGTGGAAACTGACGCTGTGTTTTCTGATGATGTCGCCAAGGGGCAACATGTAGATGAGAAATAGGAGGGGGGCCAAGGATAGATCCTTGGGGGACACCAGAGGTAACGATGTGGGAGCGGGAAGAGAAGCCGTTGCAGTTGATTCTCTGGCTACGATTAGATAATAATGGAACCAGGCGAGTGCAGTTCCACCCAGCTGGACGATGGTGGAGAGGCGTTGGAGAAGGATGGAGTGGTCAACCGTGTCAAAGGCTGCAGACAGTCGAGAAGGACGAGGAGGATAGTTTACCTTTGTCACAGTCACAAAGGATGTCATTTGTGACTTTGATGATAGCCGTTTCGGTACTGTGGCAGGGGTGGAAACCTGATTGGAGGGATTCAAACATGGAATTGCGGGAAAGATGGACACGGATTTGGGAGGCGACAACATGTTCAAGGACATTGGAGAGGAAAGGGAGGTTGGAGATGGGGCGGGAGTTTGCAAGGACAGAAGGGCCAGAAGGGTAGGTTTTTTGAGGAGAGTGGTGATGACGGCAGATTTGAGGGAGAGGGGGACAGTACCTGAGGAGAGAGAACTGTTAACAATATCAGCTAACATGGGAGCCAGAAAAGGAAGTTGGGTAGTCAGCAGTTTGGTGGGAATAGGGTCGAGGGAGCAGGAAGTGGGTCTCATGGACAAGATGAGTGCGGAGAGGTCAAGAGGGGAGATCGGAGAGAAACTGGAGAAAGATGTGAGTTCAGGGCTAGGGCAGGGGGGAACCTTAGAGGAAGTTTGGCCTGATGGGCTAGGGGAAGGAAGGGAAGTGGCAGAGGCAGCTGAACGGATGGTCTCAATCTTAGAGACAAAGAAGTCCATGAGCTCCTCACATGGCAGGGCAGGGCCTCTTGGGAGAAAGTGATCCTGCTCCCGGGAAACCCCCGTCCATCCGCCCGCCCGCCCGCTAGACAGTGCCGCGACCCGTGGAATTTGTTACTCCCCCCACTGTCCCTGGGAGACTGACGTTTCCCGTCAAGGTCAGAGTTCGAGGGGAACAATCCCCCGAGGGAGGGGAGGGGGAAGGAGATCCGCTCACCCCCACAGTCATTGCACTTACCCCTGATCTGTATTTACATTGACT
>JASTWF010001298.1:0-65000 GCA_030390025.1 Squalus acanthias | reverse complement strand
CAGTCAGTGTACAGATATCTCCCTGAGAGAGGGGACTGAGAGACACCAGTCAGTGTACAGATATCTCCCTGAGAGAGAGGGGACTGAGAGACACCAGTCAGTGTACAGAGATCTGAGAGAGAGGGACTGAGAGACACCAGTCAGTGTACAGATATCTTCCTGTGAGAGAGGGCCTGAGAGACATCAGTCAGTGTACAGATATCTCCCTGAGAGAGGGGACTGAGAGACACCAGTCAGTGTACAGATATCTCCCTGAGAGAGAGGGGACTGAGAGACACCAGTCAGTGTACAGAGATCTGAGAGAGAGGGACTGAGAGACACCAGTCAGTGTACAGATATCTCCCTGAGGTAAAGGGACTGACAGACACTAGTCAGTGTTCAGATATCTCCCTGAGAGAGAGGGGACTGAGAGACAACATTCAGTGTACAGATATCTCCCATAGATACCAGGAGGGGCAGTACTAGAAACATAGAAACATAGTAGATAGGAGCAGGAGTAGGCCATTCGGCCCCTCGAGCCTGCTCCGCCATTCAATGAGATCATGGCTGATCATGCAAATTCAGTACCCTGTCCCTGCTTTCTCGCCATATCCCTTGATCCCCTTAGCCTTAACAAATATATCTAACTCCTTCTTGAATATATTTAATGAATTGGACTCAACTGTCTTCTGTGGTAGAGAATTCCACAGGTTCACCACTCTCTGAGTGAAGAAATTCCTCCTCATCTCAGTCCTAAATGGCTTACTCCTTATCCTTAGACTGTGACCCCTGGTTCTGGACTCCCCCGCCATCGGGAACATCCTTCCTGCATCTAGTCTGTCTAGTCCTGTTAGAATTTTATAAGTTTCAATGAGATCCCCTCTCATTCTTCTAAACTCTACCGAATACAAGCCCAATCGACCCAATCTCTCTTCATACGTCATTCCTGCCATCCCAGGTATCAGTCTGGTGAATCTTCGCTGCACTCTCTCCATGGCAAGAACATCCTTCCTCAGATAAGGCGACCAAAACTGCACATAATACTCAAGGTGTGGTCTCACCAAGGCCCTGTACAACTGCAGCAAGACGTCCTTGCTCCTTTACTCGAATCCTCTCGCTATGAAGGCCAACATACCATTTGCCTTCTTAACCGCCTGCTGCACCTGCATGCTTACCTTCAGCGACTGGTGCACAAGGACACCCAGGTCTCGTTGCACTTCCTCTTCTCCCAATCTATTGCCATTCAGATAATAGTCTGCCTTTCTGTTTTTGACACCAAAGTGGATAACCTCGCATTTATCCACATTATACTGCATCTGCCATGCATCTGCCCAATCACCCAACCTGTCCAAATCATACTGGAGTTTCTCTGCATCCTCCTCACAGCACACACGCCCACCCAGCTTTGTGTCGTCTGCAAACTTGAAGATATTACATCTAGTTCCCTCGTCTAGATCATTAATATATATTGTGAATAACTGGGGTCCTAGCACCGATCCCTGCGGTACCCCACCAGTCACTGCCTGCCACTCGGAAAAAGACCCTTTTATTCCAACTCTTTGCTTCCTGTCTGCCAACCAGTTTTCTATGCAAGACAGTACCTTACCCCCAATCCCATGTGCTTTAACTTTGCACGCTAATCTGTTATGCAGGACCTTATCGAAAGCCTTCTGAAAGTCCAAATACAGCACATCCACTGGTTCTCCCTTATCTGCTCTACCAGTTACATCCTCAAAAAATTCCAGTAGATTAGTCAAGCATGATTTACCTTTTGTAAATCCATGTTGACTTTGTCCGATCCTGTCACTGTTTTCCAAGTGCTCTGCTATTACATCTTTTATAATGGACTCTAGCTTTTTCCCCACTACCGATGTCAGGCTTACCGGTCTATAATTCCCCATTTTCTCTCTACCACCTTTTTTGAATAGTGGGGTAACATTAGCTACCCTTCAATCCATGGGAACTGTTCCAAAGTCTATAGAATTTTGGAAGATGACCAGCAATGCATCTACTATTTCTAGGGCCACATCCTTAAGTACCCTAGGATGTAGATTATCAGGCCCTGGGGATTTATCGGCCTTCAATCCCGTCAATTTCCCGAACACCATTTCACTACAAATACTGATTTCATTCAGTTCCTCCCTCTCATTAGACCCTATCTTCCCCGACATCTCTGGGAGGTTATTTGTGTCCTCCTTTGTGAAGACAGAGTCAAAGTATGTATTTAATTGGTCTGCCATTTCTTTGTTCCCCATTATAAATTCCCCTGATTCTGACTGTAAGGGACCTATGCTTGACTTCACCAATCTTTTTCTCTTCACATATCTAGCTTTTACAGTCAGTTTTTATGTTCCCTGCAAGCTTACTCTCATACTCTATTTCCCCCTCTTAATTAATCCCTTTGTCCTCCTTTGCTGAATCCTAAACTGCTCCCAATCCTCAGGTTTGCTGCTTTTATATGTCCTCTCCTTGGATCTTATGCTGTCCCTAATTTCCCTTGTTAGCCACGGTTGAGTCACCTTTATTGTTTTATTTTTATGCCAAGCAGGGATGAAAAAATTCTGTAGTTCATCCATGCGATCTTTAACTGTTTGCCATTGCCTATCCACCGTCAACCCTTTAGTAACGCTCCCCAATCCATCCTAGCCAACTCGCACCTCATACCATCGTAATTTCCTTTATTTAAATTCAGGACCTAGTCTCTGAGTCAACTACTTCACTCTCCATCTTAATGAAGAATTCTATCATATTATGATTGCTCCTCCCCAAGGGGCCTCGCACAACAAGATTGCTAATTAATCCTTTCTCATTGCATAATACTTAGTCTAATATGGCCTGATCTCTAGTTGGTTCCTCGACATAGTGGTCCAGGAAACCATCCCGTAGACTCTCTAGGAATTCCTCCTCCACAGTATTGTTACTAATTTGGTTAGCCTAATCTATATGTAGATTAAAGTCACCCATGATAACTGCTGTTCCCTTATTGCACGCATCTCTAATTTCCCATTTAATGCCATCCCCAACCTCAGCATTACTGTTTGGGGGTCTGTATACAACTCCCACTAGCGTTTTCTGCCCCTTGGTATTTCTCAGCTCTACCCATACAGATTCCACATCATCAGAGCTAATATCCTTTCTTACAATTGTGTTAATCTCCTCTTTAACCAGCAATGCTACCCCACCTCCTTTTCTTTTTTGCCTGTCTTTCCTGAATATTGAATACCCCTGGATGTTGAATTGCCAGCCTTGGTCACCCTGGAGCCATGTCTCCGTAATCCCAATTAGATCATATCCGTTTACATCTATTTGCACAGCTAATTTATCCACCTTATTACGAATGCACCTCGCATTAAGACACAAAGCCTTCAAACTTGTTTTTTTAAGACTCGTAGGGGGAAAAATTCAGCTGCTTGCGCCTCCCGTTAGCGCCTTAAGAGGGCGCTAATGGGGCGTAAAGCAGCTAACGCCCGGGCGCAGCGCCGCCCACGCCTCCCGTAAAATTCAGCGGGAGGTTAGCGGCGGCGCCAGCCGGTAGCGCCCTGTGGCGCTGCGCCGCCGGCGATTACGTCATCGCTGTGCGCAGCACCCCGCTCGCGCTCCAGCCGCGATCTTCAGTCACGCCCCCTGATTTACCGCCAGACGCTATGTCCGACGGGTTCAGGGAGGCGTACGTGCGGCCGGGGCGGCGATATTTAAAGGGGAGGTGGCAGGCGGCCATTTTTGTTGCTGGCCGCCTGCCAGCACCTGCCCCCGTTGCTGTC
This sequence comes from Squalus acanthias, assembly GCA_030390025.1. Taxonomy (NCBI): domain Eukaryota; kingdom Metazoa; phylum Chordata; class Chondrichthyes; order Squaliformes; family Squalidae; genus Squalus; species Squalus acanthias. Next base: position 61,260 of record JASTWF010001298.1, on the reverse strand, counting down.
CCCGGCCCCCGTGAAGCCCCCCCACCGTGAAGTGCCGGCTGCGCTCCAAGAGCCCGGCACTTCTCTTGAGTGCCGGGCTCTTTTGCCGGCACTCCCGATCCCTGGGGGCCCAGCTGGGCCCCGGTTCGCGCTGCGCAGGGTCCCTCCCCTTTAAGAAGGGGAGGAAGGCCTGCAATACCTGCGGCACGTAGCGCCAGGATATTCCCTCGCAGCGCCCCAAGAGGGATGCGGGGTGCTTCCAGTGGCGCCCCGCTTCCCTCTTGTGGCGCAACCACTGAAGTTCCGGCGCGGGGCCGCTAATTTTTTCGGGGCGCTAAAAGTCGCGCCCCGGCGAGGTTAGCGCCCCAAATGGGGCGCGACTCAATTTTTACCCCTTAGGGTAGAAATTAGGTCGCGCCCCATTTGGGGCGCAAATATCGTCCGGACGCAAATATTAGCGCCTGGCGCTAATTATCGGCACTGACAGGAAACTTCACTTTTACCGCCCCGGGAGGTGAGTGGAGCACTAAAGCAGGCGCTGCACACCTCTCTTAAGGCGCAAAGGCCAAGGAGTGAGGCGCTAACTCAGCGCGCGAGCGCAGCGCAGCTGCTGCCAGTTAGCGAGGGAACACAGACACAATGGCGCCGGACACTTCTTAAAGCGGGGGGGGCCACTTGCTCCCCAGCCACACCCTGCTCATTGCAGCCTTGAATCTCGGCCTGGAGAGACCTGTGAATCCATTTTGCTGCCAAGCATGGAGAGGGTGAGAGAACGAGCTCAGCGCTTCACCGAGCGGGCCTTGGATGCTCTGGTTGGCGCAGTGGAGCGCAGACGATGCATGCTGTTCCCGGAGAGTGGCAGGAGGCCTTTGCCACGCGAGTTCAGAAGAGTGTGGAGGGAGGTGGCTCAGAGCGTCTCCTCCAGGAGCATGGTGCCCAGGACCCATGTTCAATGCCGCAAAAAGTTCAACGACCTCACTCGGGTCGTCAGGGTGAGTGGCTTTTTCTCAATACCTCTCCATCCCTCCATCTCAACCTCACTCTATGGCCAGAGGGTCTTAAAACCCCAATGCACAACACTCATCCAACACCTATGGCCCTTTCATCAAACACACACACACATTCCACACTTTGCATACAGTAAGGGCTATTCACCTATGGGAGGCACATCAGGCAAGACCATGGCTGCATACAGTAAGGGCTATTCATCTATGGGAGGCACATCAGGCAAGACCATGGCTGTATATTGTAAGGGCTATTCACCTATGGGAGGCACATCAGGCAAGACCATGGCTGTATATTTACTCAGATGCTGTCCTTTTTCTTGCAGGCTAAGCTGGCTCATAATCGGAGACAGCAGCAACGGACGGGTGGAGGGCGGCTTCAGCTGCAACCCCTCAGCGATCTGGAGGAGCGCGTCCACAGGATTGTGGCAAGCCGGGTGATTGGTCCCGTCGCCACTGGAGACGCCGACCCCGTTGTGGACAGCAATGGTAAGGTCATCACCTTTTTGTCCTCTGTCCTTCCACTTGTCCCTCACAATACCAGCCTTTGACACTTTCAATCCAACTTGCTAACTCGCTGCACTTATTCCTCCCTTACTGCCACCCTGTCCTCACGCTAAAGCCACTCTTGTACCTCCCTGCTTTCAGATGGTGATTCACCAGCTGAGGAGACGGGCCCTGAAGCTGCCACTGGGAGTGATGCTGCAGCTGAGGAGGAAGAGGAAGCCGGAGCATCAGTGCCACCCTCTCCCGAGGAAGCCCATGCCCACACTGGGAACACGCCTTCCCCGGAGGGGAGCAGGGGGGAAGGGGCTGATGATGGTGAAGCTCCAGGACCCAGCGGGCTGCAGCAACGCCATGGGGGGGGTAGGGAAGAACGGGGGCCTTCTCCCCAGAGGGAGAGTATGCCAGACACTCCTACTGCAATGGACGCAGAGGAGGAGCGGCTGATTGCAGAAATGAACAGCCAGGCGGTGGGCATGCACACTGAGCTCATGGGTGCAGTGGGAAGGGTGCCCGAATGCATTGAATCACTGGCAAGGAGTGTGGAGCACTTCGCTGTAGCACAGGCGGATGCCACACTAAAGCTTAGTGCTGCAATTCAGTCACTGGCTGCCAGGAACCCATCTGAGACTGCTCTCATGCAGACTCAGATTGAGGCCACGCGAGCACTGACTGCTGCCAACCTCGATGGTTCGTGCACATGTCCCCGGGGCTGTCACCGCGCCGCAGCAGGCCAGCAATCTGTTCTCCGGCAAATTGCTCCGGATGCTGAAGTGCTGCCCCGTGGGAGTGCCAGTGTGTCGGGCGAGCAGGGAGTTGCTGTCCTCTCTCACGATGACAGCATTCCTGCTGCCAACACTGTCACTTCTCCACTGCACTTGCTACCGCCTGTAGGACAGACTGCTGCCGCCCATGCAGAGTTGGTGCAGTCTGCAGCCGGGCCCTCCAGGCCCAGAAGTGGTCGAGGCCGTCCCTCAAGGGCATCTGCAGTGTCAGGGTCTGACGAGCAGCAGCCTTCCACCAGCCTTGCTGCAGCCACTGAGGTCCCATTACGGAGGAGCAGTAGGGTTAGAAGGGGGGAAGTGCGCAAGGGAAGGAGATCACCCTCGAAGGGCAAAAAGTAGGAGGTGTGCCAAAATGCTGGTCATTTTTTTATTAAAGGCCGAGGTTCATGGTCCAACTTTTGTTTAGTGTTTTGGACATTATCTCCAGGTTGTGAGAACCAGTTATGTTATTGACTGTTTTTTTGTGTTTATTTCTATGAGTTTGTCATGAGGAATTGACACACACAGAGTTTGTAAAATAAATAAGTTTCTGTATTCAAAATATACATGGCTGGTGGTTGGAATTATTGGTGCCTTGGCCGGCTTAGGGGTTGCGTGCTGGGTTGATTAGTGTTTGTAGCAATGGCAGGGGCCCTAGAAGCGGCTTGCTATTCGTCGTTGATGGACGGCCCTTGCAGTTTGACCATTGTGGGCCGCCCTCCTGCCTTGGTGCTGCTGATGATCATCGTCCTCGTCCTCTTCCTCCTCTTCCTCCTCCTCCTCTGGTGGTGCTACAAGGCCTGGTGGCATTGGCTGGGTCCTGAGGATTGCCATGTTGTGCAACATGCAGCACACGACTACGAAGTTCGAAACTTGCTCAGGCGAGTACTGCAGGGCTCCTCCGGAATGGTCCAGACAGCGGAACCGTTGTTTTAGCACGCCGATTGTGCGCTCAATAATGTTCCTGGTTGCTTGATGGCTTTCATTGTACCGCAGCTCAGCAGGGGTGTTTGGCGTACGGAGCGGTGTCATCAGCCAGGTGCTCAATGCGTACCCCTTGTCCCCCAGAAGCCAACCAACTGGCTGATGCGGTGCCTCGAAAACTTCTGCCACAGTAGTCTGGCGCAGGATGAAAGCATCGTGGCAGCTGCCCGGATAGTGGGCATTGACAGCGAGTATCACCTGTCTGTGGTCACAGACCAACTGCACATTCAAGGAATGGAACCCCTTTCTGTTCCTGAATTCCTCTGCATTCTCTCGCGGAGCACGCAAAGCCACATGCGTGCAGTCAATGGCACCATGGGGAAGCCCGCTACCCTCGCAAAGCCCAGAGCACGGTCACGCTGCTTGTCTGGGGTCATAGGGAAAGAGATGAAGTCTCGTCTCCTTCTGAAGAGGGCATTGGTGACCTGCCGGATGCAGCGATGCACCGCAAACTGGGAGATATTGGCGAGGTCCCCAACAGCAGCTTGGAATGAGCCAGTGGCGTAGAAGTTCAAAGCCACTGTGACCTTCACTGCCACCGACAGAGACGTCCTGGACCTCAGCTGAGGCTGCAGATCTGGCTGCAGCAGGTGGCAGAGCTCAGTGACCACCTCCTTGCTGAATCGCAGCCTTCGCAAACACAGCTCCTCGGACATATGGATGTAGGAGAGCTGTTCACGATATACCCTGGGAGGGTAAGCTCTCCTGTACATGCGCCTGATGGCCCTCCTCCGTCTGGCCATCATTGCCACTCTCTGTCTGCGTCTCACTATCCTCCGATTCAGCTGGAGCAGGACGACGCCCCCAATCATTGCAGCCCCCATATTCTCTTTGCCAGAAAAGTAATGAGGTACAGCAACTAAAGTAGCAACAAAGTTAGGATGAACTAGGCCAAACTACCTCACAAAGCGTTGAGTCAATGTAGAAGTCTCTCTCTCTCTCTCTCCGAATCTCTCTCTCTCTCTCAGAACGAGTGGTGCATAAATGTCGACCACAGAAAAAGACAGGAAGAGGCCCCCTTTAAATAGCGCCCCCCCCAGCCCCACACCGATTGATAACGTTCCAGTCTTCCGGTCGTTGGAAGCGCCAGGCGGTAAGGCAGGGGGCGCCACTCAATTTCCGCTCCGGGGCGCCCCAAGGGCGTTGCACCATGGAATGACGTCACAATCTGCGCGCGCAGGTGGTCGCAGCGGTAAGTTTTAGCGCCGCCGCACAATCTCAAGTTAAGTTCTCGAGCGGCGCAAACAGCGCTGTGCCCGGGCATTAGCGGCTTAACGCCCCATTAGCGCTCTCTTAAGGCGCTAACGGGAGGCGCAACCAAGTGAATTTTTCCCCCTTAGACCTTTTAGAATTATTAATTTCTGTGGCATTTGTTTGATTTGCACCCTTGATTTCTCTGACTGCCACTTTTGCTTTTCTCCTTTCTGTCTTTTGCTTCTATCCTTGCTTCCCTTTCCTCTGTCTCCCTGTACAGGTTCCCAACCACCTGCCACTTTAGTTTAAACCCTCCCCCAGAGCACTAGCAAACACTCCCCCGAGGACATCGGTCCCGGCCCTGCCCAGGTGTAGACCGTCTGGTTTGTACTGGTCCCACCTCCCCCAGAACCGGTTCCAATGTCTCAGGAATTTGAATCCCTCCCCCTTGCACCATTCTTCTAGCCACGTATTCATGAGAAATATCCTCCTATTTCTACTCTGACTAGTACGTGGCACTGGTAGCAATCCTGAGATTACTGCCTTTGAGGTCCTATTTTTTAATTTACCTCCTAACTCCCTATATTCAGCTTTTAGGACCTCATCCCGTTTTTTTACCTATATTGTTGGTACCTATATGCACCACGACAACTGGCTGTTCACCCTCCCCCTCCAGAATGCCCTGCAGCCGCTCCGAGACGTCCTTGACCCTTGCACCAGGGAGGCAACATACCATCCTGGAGTCTCGTTTGCGGCCACAGAAACGCCTATCTATTCCCCTTACAATAGAAACCCCTATCACTATAGCTCTCCCGCTCTTTTTCCTCCCGTCCTGTGCAGCAGAACCACCCATGGTGCCAGGAAGTAGGCTGCTGCTGCCTTCCCCCGATAAGCCATCTCCAAAGCGGAATATCTGTTTGAGAGGATGATGGCCACAGGGGAGCCCTGCACTACCTGCCTGCGCATACTACTCTGCCTGGCGGTCACCCATTCCCTTCCTGCCTGTGCAGCCTTTACCTGCGGTGTGACCGACTGATTAAACGTGATATCCACGACGTCCTCACACTCTCCCTCCCTCTCTCTCACACTCTATCTCTCTCACACTCTTCCTCTCTTACTCTCTCTCGCTCTCTCTCACACTCTCTTTCACTCTCACTCTCACACACACACTCTCTCTTTCATACACTCTCTCTCTCTCCCACTCTCTCTCCCACTCTCTCTCACACTCTCTCTCTTACACTCTCTCTCTCTCTCTCACACTCCTTCCCTCTCTCTCACATTTCCTCTCACTCTGCATCTCACACACTCTGTCTCTCTCTCTCATACACACTCTCTCTCTCTCTCTCACAAACTCTCTCTCTCTCACACTTTCTCACTCTCTCACACTCTATCTCATTCTCTCTCACTCACTCTCAGACTCTCTCACTCACTCTCTCTCTCTATCACTCACACATACTCTCTCTCTCACACACACTCCCTCTCACACCCTCTCTCTCTCTCACACATACTCTCTCTCTCACACTCTCTCACTCTCTCACACTCTCTCTCTCACTCGCTCTCTCACTCTCTCTCACTCTCTCTCAGACTCTCTCTCACTCACTCTCTCTCTAAAACACACTCGCTCTCTCACACACTCCTTCTCTCACACACTCTCTCTCTCATACACTCTCTCTCTCACACACTCACTCTCTCTCATGCACTCTCTCTCTCTCACACTCTCTCTCACAAGCTGTATCTCACACACACTCTCTCTCTCACACACACTCTCCCTCTCTCCCTCACTCTCTCACACGCTCTCTCTCACACTCTCACTCTCTCACACACTCTCTCTATCACACTCTCTCACTTTCTCTCACACTCTCTCTACCTCTCACACTCACCCTCTCTCTCACACACTCTCTCTCTCTCACACTCTCTCTCTCACACTCTCTCTCTCATTCGCTCTCTCTCTCTCTCTCTCACTCTCTTACGCTCTCTCACTCACTCTCTTTCACTCTCTCACACACTCGCTCTCTCTCACACACTCTTTCAATCTCTCTCTCTAGCTCTCACACTCTCTCTCTCACACATTCTCTCTCCCTCTCTCACTCTCTCTCACACTCTGTCTCTCACACACTCTCTCTCTCTGACACTCTCTCTCTCTGACACTCTCTCTCTCTCACACACTCACTTTCTCACACACTCTCTCGCACACTCTCTCTCTCTCACACACTCTCTCTCTCACACACTCTCTCTCACAAGCACACTCCTCATCTCCCTCACTCTCTCTCACACACTCTCTCTCTCACACTCTCTCTCCCTTCCCTCTAACACTCTCTCTCACCCGCAAACTCTATCTCTGACACACTCACACTCTCACACACTCTCTCTCACACTCTCTCTCTCTCTCTCACACACTCTCTCTCTCACACACTCTCTCTCACAAGCACACTCCTCATCTCCCTCACTCTCTCTCACACACTCTCTCTCTCACACTCTCTCTCCCTCCCTCTAACACTCTCTCTCACCCGCAAACTCTATCTCTGACACACTCACACTCTCACACACTCTCTCTCACACTCTCTCTCTCCCTCTCACACACTCTCACTCACTCTCTCTCTCTCACTCAATCTCTCTCTCTCTCTAGTTCTCACTCTCTCTCACACTCCCGCTCTCTCACACGCTCTCTCTCTCACACACACATTCTCTCTCTCTGGTGTCGGGGTTAAAGTTGGGGTCAGGGTTCGTGTTGGTGTCGGGGGTTAAAGTTGGGGTCAGGGTTCGTGTTGGTGTCGGGGGTTAAAGTTGGGGTCAGGGTGCGTGTTGGTGTTGGGGTTAAAGTTGGGGTCAGGGTGCGTGTTGGTGTTGGGGTTAAAGTTGGGGTCAGGGTTCGTGTTGGTGTTGGGGTTAAAGTTGGGGTCAGGGTGCGTGTTGGTGTTGGGGTCAGGGGTCGTGTTGGTGTTGGGGGTTAAAGTTCGGGTCAGGGTGCGTGTTGGTGTCGGGGGTTAAAGTTGGGGTCAGGGTTCGTGCTGGTGTCGGGGGTTAAAGTTGGGGTCAGGGTGCGTGTTGGTGTCGGGGTTAAAGTTGGGGTCAGGGTTCGTGTTGGTGTTGGGGTTAAAGTTGGGGTCAGGGTGCGTGTTGGTGTTTGGGTCAGGGGTCGTGTTGGTGTTGGGGGTTAAAGTTGGGGTCAGGGTGCGTGTTGGTGATGGGGTTAAAGTTGGGGTCAGGGTGCGTGTTGGTGATGGGGTTAAATTTGGGGTCAGGGTTCGTGTTGGTGTCGGGGGTTAAATTGGGGTCAGGGTTCGTGTTGGTGTCGGGGTTAAAGTTGGGGTCAGGGTTCGTGTTGGTGTCGGGGGTTAAAGTTGGGGTCAGGGTTCGTGTTGGTGTCGGGGTTAAAGTTGGGGTCAGGGTTCGTGTTGGTGTCGGGGTTAAAGTTGGGGTCAGGGTGCGTGTTTGTGTCGGGGTTAAAGTTGGGGTCAGGGTTCATGTTGGTGTCGGGGTTAAAGGTGGGGTCAGGGTTCGTGTTGGTGTCGGGGTTAAAGTTGGGGTCAGGGTTCGTGTTGGTGTCGGGGTTAAAGTTGGGGTCAGGGATCGTGTTGGTGTCGGGGGATAAAGTTGGGGTCAGGGTTCATGTTGGTGTCAGGGGTTAAAGTTGGGGAAAGGGTTCGTGTTGGTGACGGGGTTAAAGTTGGGGTCAGGGTGCTGTTGGTGTCGGGGGTTCAAGTTGGGGTCAGGGTTCGTGTTATTGTCGAGGTACAAGTTGGGGTCAGGGTTCGTGTTGGTATTGGGGTTAAAGTTGGTGTCAGGGGTTGTGTTGGTGCCGCAGTTAAAGTTGGGGTCAGGGTGCGTGTTGGTATTGGGGTTAAATTTGGGGTCAGGGTTCATGTTGGTGTTGGGGTTAAATTTGGGTTCAGGGTGCGTGTTGCTGACAGGGTTAAATTTGGGTTCAGGGATCGTGTTGGTGACGGGGTTAAAGTTGGGGTCAGGGTGCGTTTTGGTGTTGGGGTTAAAGTTGGGGTCAGGGTTCATGTTGGTTTTGAGGTTAAAGTTAGGTCAGGGTTCGTGTTGGTGTCGGGGGTTCAAGTTGGGGTCAGGGTTCGTGTTGGTGTTGGGGTTAAAGTTGGGGTCAGGGTGCGTGTTGGTATTGGGGTTAAAGTTGGGTTCAGGGTGCGTGTTGGTGTCGGGGTTAAAGTTGGCGTCAGGGTGCGTGTTTTTGTCGGGGTTAAAGTTGGGGTCAGGGTTCGTGATGGTGTCGGGGTTAAAGTTGGGGTCCGGGTTCATGTTGGTGTCGGGGTTAAAGTTGGGGTCCGGGTTCATGTTGGTGTTGGGGTTAAAGTTGGGGTCAGGGTTCATATTGGTTTTGGGGTTAAAGTTGGGGTCAGAGTTGGTGTTGGTGTCGGGGTTAAAGTTGGGGTCAGGGTGCGTGTTGCTGACAGGGTTAAATTTGGGGTCAGGGTTCGTGTTGGTGACGGGGTTAAAGTTGGGGTCAGGGTGCGTTTTGGTGTTGGGGTTAAAGTTGGGGTCAGGGTGCGTGTTTTTGTCGGGGTTAAAGTTGGGGTCAGGGTTCGTGATGGTGTCGGGGTTAAAGTTGGGGTCCGGGTTCATGTTGGTGTCGGGGTTAAAGTTGGGGTCAGGGTTCATATTGGTTTTGGGGTTAAAGTTGGGGTCAGAGTTGGTGTTGGTGTCGGGGTTAAAGTTGGGGTCAGGGTGCGTGTTGCTGACAGGGTTAAATTTGGGGTCAGGGTTCGTGTTGGTGACGGGGTTAAAGTTGGGGTCAGGGTTCGTGTTGGTGTTGGGGTTAAAGTTGGGGTCAGGGTTCGTGTTGGTGTTGGGGTTAAAGTTGGGGTCAGGGTGCGTGTTGGTGTCGGGGTTAAAGTTGGGGTCAGGGTGCGTGTTGGTGTCGGGGTTAAAGTTGGGGTCAGGGTTCGTGTTGGTGTTGGGGTTAAAGTTGGGGTCAGGGTTCGTGTTGGTGTTGGGGTTAAAGTTGGGGTCAGGTTGTGTGTTGGTGTCGGGGGTTAAAGTTGGGGTCAGGGTTGTGTTGGTTTGGGGTTAAAGTTGGGGTCAGGGTGGTGTTGGTGTGGGGTTAAAGTTGGGGTCAGGGTTCGTGTTGGTGTTGGGGTTAAAGTTGGGGTCAGGGTGTGTGTTGGTGTCGGGGGTTAAAGTTGGGGTCAGGGTGCGTGTTGGTGTCGGGGTTAAAGTTGGGGTCAGGGTTCGTGTTGGTGTTGGGGTTAAAGTTGGGGTCAGGGTTCGTGTTGGTGTGGGGGTTAAAGTTGGGTTCAGGGTGCGTGTTGGTGACGGGGTTAAAGTTGGAGTCAGGGTTCATGTTGGTGTCGAGGTTAAAGTTGGGGTCAGGGTTCGTGTCGGTGACGGGGTTAAAGTTGGGGTCAGGGTGCATGTTGGTGTCGAGGTTAAAGTTGGGGTCAGGGTGCGTGTTGGTGACGGGGTTAAAGTTGGGGTCAGGGTTCGTGTTGGTGTCGGGGGTTAAAGTTGGGGTCAGGGTTCGTGTTGGTGTCGGGGTTAAAGTTGGGGTCAGGGTGCGTGTTGCTGACAGGGTTAAATTTGGGGTCAGGGTTCGTGTTGGTGACGGGGTTAAAGTTGGGGTCAGGGTGCGTTTTGGTGTTGGGGTTAAAGTTGGGGTCAGGGTTCATGTTGGTTTTGGGGTTAAAGTTAGGTCAGGGTGCGTGTTGGTGTCGGGGGTTAAAGTTGGGGTCAGGGTGCGTGTTGGTGTCGGGGTTAAAGTTGGGGTCAGGGTTCATGTTGGTGTTGGGGTTAAAGTTGGGGTCAGGGTGCGTGATGGTGTCGGGGTTAAAGTTGGGGTCAGGGTTCTTGTTGGTGTTGGGGTTAAAGTTGAGGTCAGGGTTCATGTTGGTGTTGGGGTTAAAGTTGGGGTCAGAGTTGGTGTTGGTGACGGGGTTAAAGTTGGGTTCAGGGTTCATGTTGGTGTTGGGGTTAAAGTTGGGGTCAGAGTTGGTGTTGGAGTCGGGGGTTAAAGTTGGGGTCAGGGTGCGTGTTGCTGACAGGGTTAAATTTGGGGTCAGGGTTCGTGTTGGTGACGGGGTTAAAGTTGGGGTCAGGGTTCGTGTTGGTGACGGGGTTAAAGTTGGGGTCAGGGTTCATGTTGGTGTCGAGGTTAAAGTTGGGGTCAGGGTTCGTGTTGGTGACGGGGTTAAAGTTGGGGTCAGGGTGCGTGTTGGTGTCGAGGTTAAAGTTGGGGTCAGGGTGCGTGTTGGTGATGGGGTTAAAGTTGGGGTCAGGGTTCGTGTTGGTGTTGGGGTTAAAGTTGGGGTCAGGGTGCGTGTTGGTGTCGGGGTTAAAGTTGGGGTCAGGGTGTGTGTTGTGTCGGGGTTAAAGTTGGGGTCAGGGTGCGTGTTGGTGTCGGGGTTAAAGTTGGGGTCAGGGTGCGTGTTGGTGTTGGGGTTAAAGTTGGGGTCAGGGTGCGTGTTGGTGTCGGGGTTAAAGTTGGGGTCAGGGTGTGTGTTGGTGTCGGGGTTAAAGTTGGGGTCAGGGTTCGTGTTGGTGTTGGGGTTAAAGTTGGGGTCAGGGTGCGTGTTGGTGTTGGGGTTAAAGTTGGGTCAGGGTGTGTGTTGGTGTCGGGGTTAAAGTTGGGGTCAGGGTGCGTGTTGGTGTCGGGGTTAAAGTTGGGGTCAGGGTGCGTGTTGGTGTCGGGTTAAAGTTGGGGTCAGGGTGTGTGTTGGTGTCGGGGTTAAAGTTGGGGTCAGGGTGCGTGTTGGTGTTGGGGTTAAAGTTGGGGTCAGGGTGCGTGTTGGTGTCGGGGGTTAAAGTTGGGGTCAGGGTGCGTGTTGGTGTCGGGGTTAAAGTTGGGGTCAGGGTTCATGTTGGTGTCGGGGTTAAAGTTGGGGTCAGGGTGCGTGATGGTGTCGGGGTTAAAGTTGGGGTCAGGGTTCTTGTTGGTATTGGGGTTAAAGTTGGGGTCAGAGTTGGTGTTGGTGACGGGGTTAAAGTTGGGGTCAGGGTTCATGTTGGTGTTGGGGTTAAAGTTGGGGTCAGAGTTGGTGTTGGTGTCGGGGGTTAAAGTTGGGGTCAGGGTGCGTGTTGCTGACACGGTTAAATTTGGGGTCAGGGTTCGTGTTGGTGACGGGGTTAAAGTTGGGGTCAGGGTTCGTGTTGGTGTCGGGGGTTAAAGTTGGGGTCAGGGTTCATGTTGGTGTCGGATGTTAAAGTTGGGGTCAGGGTTCGTGTTGGTGACGGGGTTAAAGTTGGGGTCAGGGTTCGTGTTGGTTTTGGGGTTAAAGTTGGGGTCAGGGTTCATGTTGGTGACGGGGTTAAAGTTGGGGTCAGGGTTCGTGTTGGTGACGGGTTTAAAGTTGGTGTCAGGGTTCGTGTTGGTGTTGGGGTTAAAGTTGGGGTCAGGGTTCATGTTGGTGTCGGGGGTTAAAGTTGGGGTCAGGGTTCATGTTGGTGTCGGGGGTTAAAGTTGAGGTCAGGGTTCATGTTGGTGTCGGGGGTTAAAGTTGGGGTCAGGGTTCGTGTTGGTGACGGGGTTAAAGTTGGGGTCAGGGTTCATGTTGGTTTTGGGGTTAAAGTTAGGTCAGGGTGCGTGTTGGTGTCGGGGGTTCAAGTTGGGGTCAGGGTGCGTGTTGGTGTCGGGGTTAAAGTTGGGGTCAGGGTTCGTGTTGGTGTCGGGGTTAAAGTTGGGGTCAGGGTTCGTGTTGGTGTCGGGGGTTAAAGTTGGGGTCAGGGTTCATGTTGGTGTCGGATGTTAAAGTTGGGGTCAGGGTTCGTGTTGGTGACGGGGTTAAAGTTGGGGTCAGGGTTCGTGTTGGTGTCGGGGGTTAAAGTTGGGGTCAGGGTTCGTGTTGGTGACGGGGTTAAAGTTGGGGTCAGGGTTCGTGTTGGTTTTGGGGTTAAAGTTGGGGTCAGGGTTCATGTTGGTGACGGGGTTAAAGTTGGGGTCAGGGTTCGTTTTGGTGACGGGGTTAAAGTTGGGGTCAGGGTTCATGTTGGTGTCGAGGTTAAAGTTGGGGTCAGGGTTCGTGTTGGTGACGGGGTTAAAGTTGGGGTCAGGGTGCGTGTTGGTGTCGAGGTTAAAGTTGGGTTCAGGGTGCGTGTTGGTGTTGGGGTTAAAGTTGGGGTCAGGGTGCGTGTTGGTGACGGGGTTAAAGTTGGGGTCAGGGTTCGTGTTATTGTCGAGGTTAAAGTTGGGGTCAGGGTTCGTGTTGGTATTGGGGTTAAAGTTGGGGTCAGGGTTCGTGTTGGTGTCGGGGGTTAAAGTTGGGGTCAGGGATCGTGTTGGTGTCGGTCGTTAAAGTTGGGGTCAGGGTTCATGTTGGTGTCGGGGTTAAAGTTGGGGTCAGGGTTCGTGTTGGTGTCGGGGGTTAAAGTTGGGGTCAGGGTTCATGTTGGTGTCGGGGTTAAAGTTGGGGTCAGGGTTCGTGTTGGTGTCGGGGGTTAAAGTTGGGGTCAGGGTTCGTGTTGGTGTCGGGGGTTAAAGTTGGGGTCAGGGTTCATGTTGGTGTTGGGGTTAAAGTTGGGGTCAGGGTGCGTGTTGGTGTCGGGGTTCAAGTTGGGGTCAGGGTTCATGTTGGTGTCGGGGTTAAAGTTGGGGTCAGGGTTCGTGTTGGTGTCGGGGGTTAAAGTTGGGGTCAGGGTGCGTGTTGGTGTCGGGGTTAAAGTTGGGGTCAGGGTTCGTGTTGGTGTTGGGGTTAAAGTTGGGGTCAGGGTGCGTGTTGGTGTTTGGGTCAGGGGTCGTGTTGGTGTTGGGGGGTTAAAGTTGGGGTCAGGGTGCGTGTTGGTGATGGGGTTAAAGTTGGGGTCAGGGTGCGTGTTGGTGATGGGGTTAAATTTGGGGTCAGGGTTCGTGTTGGTGTCGGGGGTTAAAGTTGGGGTCAGGGTTCGTGTTGGTGTCTGGGTTAAAGTTGGGGTCAGGGTTCGTGTTGGTGTCGGGGTTAAAGTTGGGGTCAGGGTTCGTGTTGGTGTCGGGGTTAAAGTTGGGGTCAGGGTTCGTGTTGGTGTCGGGTTAAAGTTGGGGTCAGGGTGCGTGTTTGTGTCGGGGTTAAAGTTGGGGTCAGGGTTCATGTTGGTGTCGGGGTTAAAGGTGGGGTCAGGGTTCGTGTTGGTGTCGGGGTTAAAGTTGGGGTCAGGGTTCGTGTTGGTGTCGGGGTTAAAGTTGGGGTCAGGGATCGTGTTGGTGTCGGGGGATAAAGTTGGGGTCAGGGTTCATGTTGGTGTCAGGGGTTAAAGTTGGGGACAGGGTTCGTGTTGGTGACGGGGTTAAAGTTGGGGTCAGGGTGCCTGTTGGTGTCGGGGGTTCAAGTTGGGGTCAGGGTTCGTGTTATTGTCGAGGTACAAGTTGGGGTCAGGGTTCGTGTTGGTATTGGGGTTAAAGTTGGTGTCAGGGGTTGTGTTGGTGCCGCAGTTAAAGTTGGGGTCAGGGTGCGTGTTGGTATTGGGGTTAAATTTGGGGTCAGGGTTCATGTTGGTGTTGGGGTTAAATTTGGGTTCAGGGTGCGTGTTGCTGACAGGGTTAAATTTGGGTTCAGGGATCGTGTTGGTGACGGGGTTAAAGTTGGGGTCAGGGTGCGTTTTGGTGTTGGGGTTAAAGTTGGGGTCAGGGTTCATGTTGGTTTTGAGGTTAAAGTTAGGTCAGGGTTCGTGTTGGTGTCGGGGGTTCAAGTTGGGGTCAGGGTTCGTGTTGGTGTTGGGGTTAAAGTTGGGGTCAGGGTGCGTGTTGGTATTGGGGTTAAAGTTGGGTTCAGGGTGCGTGTTGGTGTCGGGGTTAAAGTTGGCGTCAGGGTGCGTGTTTTTGTCGGGGTTAAAGTTGGGGTCAGGGTTCGTGATGGTGTCGGGGTTAAAGTTGGGGTCCGGGTTCATGTTGGTGTCGGGGTTAAAGTTGGGGTCAGGGTTCGTGTTGGTGTCGGGGTTAAAGTTGGGGTCCGGGTTCATGTTGGTGTTGGGGTTAAAGTTGGGGTCAGGGTTCGTGTTGGTTTTGGGGTTAAAGTTGGGGTCAGAGTTGGTGTTGGTGTCGGGGTTAAAGTTGGGGTCAGGGTTCGTGTTGGTGTCGGGGGTTAAAGTTGGGGTCAGGGTGCGTGTTGCTGACAGGGTTAAATTTGGGGTCAGGGTTCGTGTTGGTGACGGGGTTAAAGTTGGGGTCAGGGTGCGTTTTGGTGTTGGGGTTAAAGTTGGGGTCAGGGTTCATGTTGGTTTTGGGGTTAAAGTAAGGTCAGGGTGCGTGTTGGTGTCGAGCGTTCAAGTTGGGGTCAGGGTGCGTGTTGGTGTCGGGGTTAAAGTTGGGGTCAGGGTTCATGTTGGTGTTGGGGTTAAAGTTGGGGTCAGGGTTCATGTTGGTGTTGGGGTTAAAGTTGGGGTCAGAGTTGGTGTTGGTGTCGGGGGTTAAAGTTGGGGTCAGGGTTCATATTGGTTTTGGGGTTAAAGTTGGGGTCAGAGTTGGTGTTGGTGTCGGGGGTTAAAGTTGGGGTCAGGGTGCGTGTTGGTGACGGGGTTAAAGTTGGGGTCAGGGTTCGTGTTGGTGTTGGGGTTAAAGTTGGGGTCAGGGTTCATGTTGGTGTCGGGGGTTAAAGTTGGGTTCAGGGTGCGTGTTGGTGACGGGGTTAAAGTTGGAGTCAGGGTTCATGTTGGTGTCGAGGTTAAAGTTGGGGTCAGGGTTCGTGTCGGTGACGGGGTTAAAGTTGGGGTCAGGGTGCATGTTGGTGTCGAGGTTAAAGTTGGGGTCAGGGTGCGTGTTGGTGACGGGGTTAAAGTTGGGGTCAGGGTTCGTGTTGGTGTCGGGGGTTAAAGTTGGGGTCAGGGTTCGTGTTGGTGTCGGGGTTAAAGTTGGGGTCAGGGTGCGTGTTGCTGACAGGGTTAAATTTGGGGTCAGGGTTCGTGTTGGTGACGGGGTTAAAGTTGGGGTCAGGGTGCGTTTTGGTGTTGGGGTTAAAGTTGGGGTCAGGGTTCATGTTGGTTTTGGGGTTAAAGTTAGGTCAGGGTGCGTGTTGGTGTCGGGGGTTCAAGTTGGGGTCAGGGTGCGTGTTGGTGTCGGGGTTAAAGTTGGGGTCAGGGTTCATGTTGGTGTTGGGGTTAAAGTTGGGGTCAGGGTGCGTGATGGTGTCGGGGTTAAAGTTGGGGTCAGGGTTCTTGTTGGTGTTGGGGTTAAAGTTGAGGTCAGGGTTCATGTTGGTGTTGGGGTTAAAGTTGGGGTCAGAGTTGGTGTTGGTGACGGGGTTAAAGTTGGGTTCAGGGTTCATGTTGGTGTTGGGGTTAAAGTTGGGGTCAGAGTTGGTGTTGGAGTCGGGGGTTAAAGTTGGGGTCAGGGTGCGTGTTGCTGACAGGGTTAAATTTGGGGTCAGGGTTCGTGTTGGTGACGGGGTTAAAGTTGGGGTCAGGGTTCGTGTTGGTGACGGGGTTAAAGTTGGGGTCAGGGTTCATGTTGGTGTCGAGGTTAAAGTTGGGGTCAGGGTTCGTGTTGGTGACGGGGTTAAAGTTGGGGTCAGGGTGCGTGTTGGTGTCGAGGTTAAAGTTGGGGTCAGGGTGCGTGTTGGTGATGGGGTTAAAGTTGGGGTCAGGGTTCGTGTTGGTGTTGGGGGTTAAAGTTGGGGTCAGGGTTCGTGTTGGTGTCGGGGTTAAAGTTGGGGTCAGGGTGCGTGTTGCTGACAGGGTTAAATTTGGGGTCAGGGTTCGTGTTGGTGACGGGGTTAAATTTGGGGTCAGGGTGCGTTTTGGTGTTGGGGTTAAAGTTAGGTCAGGGTGCGTGTTGGTGTCGGGGGTTCAAGTTGGGGTCAGGGTGCGTGTTGGTGTCGGGGTTAAAGTTGGGGTCAGGGTTCGTGTTGGTGTTGGGGTTAAAGTTGGGGTCAGGGTTCATGTTGGTGTCGGGGGTTAATGTTGGGTTCAGGGTGCGTGTTGGTGACAGGGTTAAAGTTGGGGTCAGGGTTCGTTTTGGTGACGGGGTTAAAGTTGGGGTCAGGGTTCGTGTTGGTGTCGGGGTTAAAGTTGGGTCAGGGTGCGTTTTGGTGTTGGGGTTAAAGTTGGGGTCAGGGTTCATGTTGGTTTTGGGGTTAAAGTTAGGTCAGGGTGCGTGTTGGTGTCGGGGGTTCAAGTTGGGGTCAGGGTGCGTGTTGGTGTCGGGGTTAAAGTTGGGGTCAGGGTTCATGTTGGTGTCGGGGTTAAAGTTGGGGTCAGGGTGCGTGATGGTGTCGGGGTTAAAGTTGGGGTCAGGGTTCTTGTTGGTGTTGGGGTTAAAGTTGGGGTCAGGGTTCATGTTGGTGTTGGGGTTAAAGTTGGGGTCAGAGTTGGTGTTGGTGACGGGGTTAAAGTTGGGGTCAGGGTTCATGTTGGTGTTGGGGTTAAAGTTGGGGTCAGAGTTGGTGTTGGTGTCGGGGGTTAAAGTTGGGGTCAGGGTGCGTGTTGCTGACACGGTTAAATTTGGGGTCAGGGTTCGTGTTGGTGACGGGGTTAAAGTTGGGGTCAGGGTTCGTGTTGGTGTCGGGGGTTAAAGTTGGGGTCAGGGTTCATGTTGGTGTCGGATGTTAAAGTTGGGGTCAGGGTTCGTGTTGGTGACGGGGTTAAAGTTGGGGTCAGGGTTCGTGTTGGTTTTGGGGTTAAAGTTGGGGTCAGGGTTCATGTTGGTGACGGGGTTAAAGTTGGGGTCAGGGTTCGTGTTGGTGACGGGTTAAAGTTGGTGTCAGGGTTCGTGTTGGTGTTGGGGTTAAAGTTGGGGTCAGGGTTCATGTTGGTGTCGGGGGTTAAAGTTGGGGTCAGGGTTCATGTTGGTGTCGGGGGTTAAAGTTGAGGTCAGGGTTCATGTTGGTGTCGGGGGTTAAAGTTGGGGTCAGGGTGCGTGATGGTGTCGGGGTTAAAGTTGGGGTCAGGGTTCTTGTTGGTGTTGGGGTTAAAGTTGGGGTCAGGGTTCATGTTGGTGTTGGGGTTAAAGTTGGGGTCAGAGTTGGTGTTGGTGACGGGGTTAAAGTTGGGGTCAGGGTTCATGTTGGTGTTGGGGTTAAAGTTGGGGTCAGAGTTGGTGTTGGTGTCGGGGGTTAAAGTTGGGGTCAGGGTGCGTGTTGCTGACACGGTTAAATTTGGGGTCAGGGTTCGTGTTGGTGACGGGGTTAAAGTTGGGGTCAGGGTTCGTGTTGGTGTCGGGGGTTAAAGTTGGGGTCAGGGTTCATGTTGGTGTCGGATGTTAAAGTTGGGGTCAGGGTTCGTGTTGGTGACGGGGTTAAAGTTGGGGTCAGGGTTCGTGTTGGTTTTGGGGTTAAAGTTGGGGTCAGGGTTCATGTTGGTGACGGGGTTAAAGTTGGGGTCAGGGTTCGTGTTGGTGACGGGTTTAAAGTTGGTGTCAGGGTTCGTGTTGGTGTTGGGGTTAAAGTTGGGGTCAGGGTTCATGTTGGTGTCGGGGGTTAAAGTTGGGGTCAGGGTTCATGTTGGTGTCGGGGGTTAAAGTTGAGGTCAGGGTTCATGTTGGTGTCGGGGGTTAAAGTTGGGGTCAGGGTTCGTGTTGGTGACGGGGTTAAAGTTGGGGTCAGGGTTCATGTTGGTTTTGGGGTTAAAGTTAGGTCAGGGTGCGTGTTGGTGTCGGGGGTTCAAGTTGGGGTCAGGGTGCGTGTTGGTGTCGGGGTTAAAGTTGGGGTCAGGGTTCATGTTGGTGTCGGGGTTAAAGTTGGGGTCAGGGTTCGTGTTGGTGTCGGGGGTTAAAGTTGGGGTCAGGGTTCATGTTGGTGTCGGATGTTAAAGTTGGGGTCAGGGTTCGTGTTGGTGACGGGGTTAAAGTTGGGGTCAGGGTTCGTGTTGGTGTCGGGGGTTAAAGTTGGGGTCAGGGTTCGTGTTGGTGACGGGGTTAAAGTTGGGGTCAGGGTTCGTGTTGGTTTTGGGGTTAAAGTTGGGGTCAGGGTTCATGTTGGTGACGGGGTTAAAGTTGGGGTCAGGGTTCGTTTTGGTGACGGGGTTAAAGTTGGGCTCAGGGTTCATGTTGGTGTCGAGGTTAAAGTTGGGGTCAGGGTGCGTGTTGGTGTCGAGGTTAAAGTTGGGTTCAGGGTGCGTGTTGGTGTTGGGGTTAAAGTTGGGGTCAGGGTGCGTGTTGGTGACGGGGTTAAAGTTGGGGTCAGGGTTCGTGTTATTGTCGAGGTTAAAGTTGGGGTCAGGGTTCGTGTTGGTATTGGGGTTAAAGTTGGGGTCAGGGTTCGTGTTGGTGTCGGGGGTTAAAGTTGGGGTCAGGGATCGTGTTGGTGTCGGTCGTTAAAGTTGGGGTCAGGGTGCGTGTTGGTGTCGGGGGATAAAGTTGGGGTCAGGGTTCGTGTTGGTGTCGGGGGTTAAAGTTGGGGTCAGGGTTCATGTTGGTGTTGGGGTTAAAGTTGGGGTCAGGGTTCGTGTTGGTGTCGGGGGTTAAAGTTGGGGTCAGGGTTCATGTTGGTGTTGGGGTTAAAGTTGGGGTCAGGGTGCGTGTTGGTGTCGGGGTTCAAGTTGGGGTCAGGGTTCATGTTGGTGTCGGGGTTAAAGTTGGGGTCAGGGTTCGTGTTGGTGTCGGGGGTTAAAGTTGGGGTCAGGGTGCATGTTGGTGTCGGGGTTCAAGTTGGGGTCAGGGTTCATGTCGGTGTCGGGGTTAAAGTTAGGTCAGGGAGCGTGTTGGTGTCGGGGTTAAAGTTGGGGTCAGGGTTCGTGTTGGTGTCGGGGTTAAAGTTGGGGTCAGGGTTCGTGTTGGTGTCGGGGGTTAAAGTTGGCGTCAGGGTTCGTGTTGGTGTCGGGGTTAAAGTTGGGGTTAGGGTTCGTGTTGGTGTCGGGGTTAAAGTTGGGGTAAGGGTGCGTGTTGGTGTCGTTGTTAAAGTTGGGGTCAGGGTTCGTGTTGGTGTCGGGGTTAAAGTTGGGGTCAGGGTTCGTGTTGGTGTCGGGGGTTAAAGTTGGCGTCAGGGTTCGTGTTGGTGTCGGGGTTAAAGTTGGGGTCAGGGTGCGTGTTGGTTTCGGGGTTAAAGTTGGGGTAAGGGTGCGTGTTGGTGTCGTTGTTAAAGTTGGGGTCAGGGTTCGTGTTGTCGAGGTTAAAGTTGGGGTCAGGGTTCGTGTTGGTGCCGCAGTTAAAGTTGGGGTCAGGGTGCGTGTTGGTATTAGGATTAAATTTGGGGTCAGGGTTCGTGTTGGTGTTGGGGTTAAATTTGGGTTCAGGGTTCGTGTTGGTGACGGGGTTAAAGTTGGGGTCAGGGTTCATGTTGGTTTTGAGGTTAAAGTTAGGTCAGGGTTCGTGTTGGTGTTGGGGTTAAAGTTGGGGTCAGGGTTCGTGTTGGTGTTGGGGTTAAAGTTGGGGTCAGGGTGCGTGTTGGTATTGGGGTTAAAGTTGGGGTCAGGGTGCGTGTTGGTGTCGGGGTTAAAGTTGGGGTCAGGGTGCGTGTTGGTGTCGGGGTTAAAGTTGGGGTCAGGGTTCGTGTTGGTGTCGGGGTTAAAGTTGGGGTCAGGGTTCGTGTTGGTGTCGGGGTTAAAGTTGGGGTCAGGGTTCGTGTTGGTGTCGGGGTTAAAGTTGGGGTCAGGGTTCGTGTTGGTGTCGGGGTTAAAGTTGGGGTCAGGGTGCGTGTTGGTGTCGGGGGTTAAAGTTGGGGTCAGGGTGCGTGTTGCTGACAGGGGTTAAAGTTGGGGTCAGGGTTCGTGTTGGTGTCGGGGTTAAAGTTGGGGTCAGGGTGCGTGTTGGTGTTGGGGTTAAAGTTGGGGTCAGGGTTCGTGCTGGTGTTGGGGTTAAAGTTGGGGTCAGGGTTCGTGTTGGTTTTGGGGTTAAAGTTGGGGTCAGGGTGCGTGTTGGTGTTGGGGTTAAAGTTGGGGTCAGGGTTCGTGTTGGTGTTGGGGTTAAAGTTGGGGTCAGGGTGCGTGCTGGTGTCGGGGTTAAAGTTGGGGTCAGGGTTCGTGTTGGTGTTGGGGTTAAAGTTGGGGTCAGGGTTCATGTTGGTGTTGGGGTTAAAGTTGGGGTCAGGGTTCGTGTTGGTGTTGGGGTTAAAGTTGGGGTCAGGGTTCATGTTGGTGTCGGGGGTTAAAGTTGGGTTCAGGGTGCGTGTTGGTGACGGGGTTAAAGTTGGGGTCAGGTTTCATGTTGGTGTCGAGGTTAAAGTTGGGGTCAGGGTTCGTGTTGGTGACGGGGTTAAAGTTGGGGTCAGGGTGCGTGTTGGTGTCGAGGTTAAAGTTGGGGTCAGGGTGCGTGTTGGTGACGGAGTTAAAGTTGGGGTCAGGGTTCGTGTTGGTGTCGGGGGTTAAAGTTGGGGTCAGGGTTCGTGTTGGTGTCGGGGTTAAAGTTGAGGTCAGGGTTCGTGTTGGTGACGGGGTTAAAGTTGGGGTCAGGGTGCGTTTTGGTGTTGGGGTTAAAGTTGGGGTCAGGGTTCATGTTGGTTTTGGGGTTAAAGTTGGGTCAGGGTGCATGTTGGTGTCGGGGGTTCAAGTTGGGGTCAGGGTTCGAGTTGGTGTCGGGGTTAAAGTTGGGGTCAGGGTTCATGTTGGTGTTGGGGTTAAAGTTGGGGTCAGGGTTCGTGTTGGTTTTGGGGTTAAAGTTGGGGTCAGGGTGCGTGTTGGTGTCGTGGTTAAAGTTGGGGTCAGGGTTCGTGTTGGTGACAGGGTTAAAGTTGGGGTCAGTGTTCGTGTTGGTGTAGGGGTTAAAGTTGGGGTCAGGGTTCGTGTTGGTGTTGGGGTTAAAGTTGGGGTCAGGGTTCGTGTTGGTGTTGGGGTTAAAGTTGGGGTCAGGGTTCGTGTTGGTGTTGGGGTTAAAGTTGGGGTCAGAGTTGGTGTTGGTGTCGGGGTTAAAGTTGGGGTCAGGGTGCGTGTTGCTGACAGGGTTAAATTTGGGGTCAGGGTTCGTGTTGGTGACGGGGTTAAAGTTGGGATCAGGGTTCGTGTTGGTGTTGGGGTTAAAGTTGGGGTCAGGGTTCATGTTGGTGTCGGGGGTTAAAGTTGGGGTCAGGGTGCGTGTTGCTGACAGGGTTAAATTTGGGGTCAGGGTTCGTGTTGGTGACGGGGTTAAAGTTGGGATCAGGGTTCGTGTTGGTGTTGGGGTTAAAGTTGGGGTCAGGGTTCATGTTGGTGTCGGGGGTTAAAGTTGGGGTCAGGGTTCGTGTTGGTGACGGGGTTAAAGTTGGGGTCAGGGTTCGTGTTGGTTTCGGGGTTAAAGTTGGGGTCAGGGTGCGTTTTGGTGTTGGGGTTAAAGTTGGGGTCAGGGTTCATGTTGGTTTTGGGGTTAAAGTTAGGTCAGGGTGCATGTTGGTGTCGGGGGTTCAAGTTGGGGTCAGGGTTCGAGTTGGTGTCGGGGTTAAAGTTGGGGTCAGGGTTCATGTTGGTGTTGGGGTTAAAGTTGGGGTCAGGGTTCATGTTGGTTTTGGGGTTAAAGTTGGGGTCAGGGTGCGTGTTGGTGTCGGGGTTAAAGTTGGGGTCAGGGTTCATGTTGCTGACAGGGTTAAAGTTGGGGTCAGTGTTCGTGTTGGTGTAGGGGTTAAAGTTGGGGTCAGGGTTCATGTTGGTGTTGGGGTTAAAGTTGGGGTCAGGGTTCGTGTTGGTGTTGGGGTTAAAGTTGGGGTCAGAGTTGGTGTTGGTGACGGGGTTAAAGTTGGGGTCAGGGTTCATGTTGGTGTTGGGGTTAAAGTTGGGGTCAGAGTTGGTGTTGGTGTCGGGGGTTAAAGTTGGGGTCAGGGTGCGTGTTGCTGACAGGGTTAAATTTGGGGTCAGGGTTCGTGTTGGTGACGGGGTTAAAGTTGGGATCAGGGTTCGTGTTGGTGTCGGGGTTAAAGTTGGGGTCAGGGTTCATGTTGGTGTCGGGGGTTAAAGTTGGGGTCAGGGTGCGTGTTGCTGACAGGGTTAAATTTGGGGTCAGGGTTCGTGTTGGTGACGGGGTTAAAGTTGGGATCAGGGTTCGTGTTGGTGTTGGGGTTAAAGTTGGGGTCAGGGTTCATGTTGGTGTCGGGGGTTAAAGTTGGGGTCAGGGTTCGTGTTGGTGACGGGGTTAAAGTTGGGGTCAGGGTTCGTGTTGGTTTTGGGGTTAAAGTTGGGGTCAGGGTTCATGTTGGTGATGGGGTTAAAGTTGGGGTCAGGGTTCGTGTTGGTGACGGGGTTAAAGTTGGGGTCAGGGTTCATGTTGGTGTCGAGGTTAAAGTTGGGGTCAGGGTTCGTGTTGGTGACGGGGTTAAAGTTGGGGTCAGGGTGCGTGTTGGTGTCGAGGTTAAAGTTGGGGTCAGGGTGCGTGTTGGTGGCGGGGTTAAAGTTGGGGTCAGGGTTCGTGTTGGTGTCGAGGTTAAAGTTGGGGTCAGGGTGCGTGTTGGTGACGGGGTTAAAGTTGGGGTCAGGGTTCGTGTTATTGTTTAGGTTAAAGTTGGGGTCAGGGTTCGTGTTGGTGATGGGGTTAAAGTTGGGGTCAGGGTTCGTGTTGGTGTCGGTCGTTAAAGTTGGGGTAAGGTGCGTGTTTTTGTCGGGGTTAAAGTTGGGGTCAGGGTTCGTGATGGTTTCGGGGTTAAAGTTGGGGTCCGGGTTCATGTTGGTGTCGGGGTTAAAGTTGGGGTCAGGGTTCGTGTTGGTGTCGGGGTTACAGTTGGGGTCAGGGTTCATGTTGGTGTGGGGGGTTAAAGTTGGGGTCAGGGTGCGTGTTGATGTCGGGGGTTCAAGTTGGGGTCAGGGTTCCTGTTGGTGTCGGGGTTAAAGTTGGGGTCAGGGTTCGTGTTGGTGTCGGGGTTAAAGTTGGGGTCAGGGTGCGTGTTGCTGACAGGGTTAAATTTGGGGTCAGGGTGCGTGTTGGTGTCGAGCGTTCAAGTTGGGGTCAGGGTGCGTGTTGGTGACGGGGTTAAAGTTGGGGTCAGGGTGCGTGTTGGTGTCGAAGTTAAAGTTGGGGTCAGGGTGCGTGTTGGTGACGGGGTTAAAGTTGGGGTCAGGGTTCGTGTTGGTGTCGGGGGTTAAAGTTGGGGTCAGGGTGCGTTTTGGTGTTGGGGTTAAAGTTGGGGTCAGGGTTCATGTTGGTTTTGGGGTTAAAGTTAGGTCAGGGTGCGTGTTGGTGTCGGGGGTTCAAGTTGGGGTCAGGGTGCGTGTTGGTGTCGGGGTTAAAGTTGGGGTCAGGGTTCATGTTGGTGTTGGGGTTAAAGTTGGGGTCAGGGTTCATGTTGGTTTTGGGGTTAAAGTTGGGGTCAGGGTGCGTGTTGGTTTCGGGGTTAAAGTTGGGGTCAGGGTTCGTGTTGGTGTTGGGGTTAAAGTTGGGGTCAGGGTTCATGTTGGTGTTGGGGTTAAAGTTGGGGTCAGAGTTGGTGTTGGTGACGGGGTTAAAGTTGGGGTCAGGGTACATGTTGGTGTTGGGGTTAAAGTTGGGGTCAGGGTGCGTGTTGCTGACAGGGTTAAATTTGGGGTCAGGGTTCGTGTTGGTGACGGGGTTAAAGTTGGGGTCAGGGTTCATGTTGGTGTTGGGGTTAAAGTTGGGGTCAGAGTTGGTGTTGGTGACGGGGTTAAAGTTGGGGTCAGGGTACATGTTGGTGTTGGGGTTAAAGTTGGGGTCAGAGTTGGTGTTGGTGTCGGGGGTTAAAGTTGGGGTCAGGGTGCGTGTTGCTGACAGGGTTAAATTTGGGGTCAGGGTTCGTGTTGGTGACGGGGTTAAAGTTGGGGTCAGGGTGCGTGTTGGTGACGGGGTTAAAGTTGGGGTCAGGGTTCGTGTTGGTGTCGGGGGTTAAAGTTGGGGTCAGGGTTCGTGTTGGTATCGGGGTTAAAGTTGGGGTCAGGGTGCGTGTTGCTGACAGGGTTAAATTTGGGGTCAGGGTTCGTGTTGGTGACGGGGTTAAAGTTGGGGTCAGGGTGCGTTTTGGTGTTGGGGTTAAAGTTGGGGTCAGGGTTCATGTTGGTTTTGGGGTTAAAGTTAGGTCAGGGTGCGTGTTGCTGTCGGGGGTTCAAGTTGGGGTCAGGGTGCGTGTTGGTGTCGGGGTTAAAGTTGGGGTCCGGGTTCATGTTGGTGTTTGGGTTAAAGTTGGGGTAGGGTTCATGTTGGTTTTGGGGTTAAAGTTGGGGTCAGGGTGCGTGTTGGTGTCAGGGTTAAAGTTGGGGTCAGTGTTCGTGTTGGTGTTGGGGTTAAAGTTGGGGTCAGGGTTCATGTTGGTGTTGGGGTTAAAGTTGGGGTCAGGGTTCGTGTTGGTGTTGGGTTAAAGTTGGGGTCAGAGTTGGTGTTGGTGACGGGGTTAAAGTTGGGGTCAGGGTGCGTGTTGCTGACAGGGTTAAATTTGGGGTCAGGGTTCGTGTTGGTGACGGGGTTAAAGTTGGGATCAGGGTTCGTGTTGGTGTTGGGGTTAAAGTTGGGGTCAGGGTTCATGTTGGTGTCGGGGGTTAAAGTTGGGGTCAGGGTTCGTGTTGGTGACGGGGTTAAAGTTGGGGTCAGGGTTCGTGTTGGTGTTGGGGTTAAAGTTGGGGTCAGGGTTCGTGTTGGTGTCGGGGTTAAAGTTGGGGTCAGGGTTCGTGTTGGTGTCGGGGTTAAAGTTGGGGTCAGGGTTCGTGTTGGTGTCGAGGGTTAAAGTTGGGGTCAGGGTTCGTGTTGGTGACGGGGTTAAAGTTGGGGTCAGGGTGCGTGTTGGTGTCGAGGTTAAAGTTGGGGTCAGGGTGCGTGTTGGTGTCGGGGTTAAAGTTGGGGTCAGGGTTCGTGTTGTTGTCGGGGTTAAAGTTGGGGTCAGGGTTCGTGTTGGTGATGGGGTTAAAGTTGGGGTCAGGGTTCGTGTTGGTGTTGGGGTTAAAGTTGGGGTCAGGGTGCGTGTTGGTGTCGGGGTTAAAGTTGGGGTCAGGGTTCGTGTTGGTGTCGGGGTTAAAGTTGGGGTCAGGGTTCATGTTGGTGTCGGGGTTAAAGTTGGGGTCAGAGTTCATGTTGGTGTCGGGGTTAAAGTTGGTGTCAGGGTGCGTGTTGGTGTCGGGGTTCAAGTTGGGGTCAGAGTTCATGTTGGTGTCGGGGTTAAAGTTGGGGTCAGGGTGCGTGTTGGTGTCGGGGTTCAAGTTGGGGTCAGGGTTCATGTTGGTGTCGGGGTTAAAGTTGGGGTCAGGGTGCGTGTTGGTGTCGGGGTTAAAGTTGGGGTCAGGGTTCGTGTTGGTGTCGGGGTTAAAGTTGGGGTCAGGGTTCGTGTTGGTGTCGGGGGTTAAAGTTGGGGTCAGGGTTAAAGTTGGGGTCAGGGTGCGTGTTGGTGTCGGGGGATAAAGTTGGGGTCAGGGTGCGTGTTGGTGTTAGGGGTTAAAGTTGGGGTCAGGGTGCGTGTTTTTGTCGGGGTAAAAGTTGGGGTCAGGGTTCGTGATGGTGTCGGGGTTAAAGTTGGGGTCCGGGTTCATGTTGCTGTCGGGGTTAAAGTTGGGGTCAGGGTTCGTGTTGGTGTCGGGGTTACAGTTGGGGTCAGGGTTCATGTTGGTGTCGGGGGTTAAAGTTGGGGTCAGGGTTCCTGTTGGTGTCGGGGTTAAAGTTGGGGTCAGGGTGCGTGTTGCTGACAGGGTTAAATTTGGGGTCAGGGTTCGTGTTGGTGACGGGGTTAATGTTGGGGTCAGGGTGCGTTTTGGTGATGGGGTTAAAGTTGGGGTCAGGGTTCTTGTTGGATTTGGGGTTAAAGTTAGGTCAGGGTGCGTGTTGGTGTCGAGCGTTCAAGTTGGGGTCAGGGGGCGTGTTGGTGTCGGGGTTAAAGTTGGGGTCAGGGTGCGTGTTGGTGTCGGGGTTAAAGTTGGGGTCAGGGTTCGTGTTGGTGTTGGGGTTAAAGTTGGGGTCAGGGTTCATGTTGGTGTTGGGGTTAAAGTTGGGGTCAGAGTTGGTGTTGGTGTCGGGGGTTAAAGTTGGGGTCAGGGTTCGTGTTGGTGACGGGGTTAAAGTTGGGGTCAGGGTTCATGTTGGTGACGGGGTTAAAGTTGGGGTCAGAGTTGGTGTTGGTGTCGGGGGTTAAAGTTGGGGTCAGGCTGCGTGTTGCTGACAGGGTTAAATTTGGTGTCAGGGTTCATGTTGGTGTCGAGGTTAAAGTTGGGGTCAGGGTTCGTGTTGGTGACGGGGTTAAAGTTGGGGTCAGGGTGCGTGTTGGTGTCGGGGTTAAAGTTGGGGTCAGGGTGCGTGTTGCTGACGGGGTTAAATTTGGGGTCAGGGTTCGTGTTGGTGACGGGGTTAAAGTTGGGTCAGTGTGCGTTTTGGTGTTGGGGTTAAAGTTGGGGTCAGGGTTCATGTTGGTTTTGGGGTTAAAGTTAGGGTCAGGGGGCGTGTTGGTGTCGGGGGTTCAAGTTGGGGTCAGGGTGCGTGTTGGTGTCGGGGTTAAAGTTGGGGTAGGGTTCATGTTGGTTTTGGGGTTAAAGTTGGGGTCAGGGTTCATGTTGGTGTTGGGGTTAAAGTTGGGGTCAGAGTTGGTGTTGGTGACGGGGTTAAAGTTGGGGTCAGGGTACATGTTGGTGTTGGGGTTAAAGTTAGGTCAGGGTGCGTGTTGGTGTCGAGGTTAAAGTTGGGGTCAGGGGGCGTGTTGGTGTCGGGGTTAAAGTTGGGGTCAGGGTTCATGTTGGTGTTGGGGTTAAAGTTGGGGTCAGGGTTCGTGTTGGTTTTGGGGTTAAAGTTGGGGTCAGGGTGCGTGTTGGTGTCGGGGTTAAAGTTGGGGTCAGGGTTCGTGTTGGTGTTGGGGTTAAAGTTGGGGTCAGGGTTCGTGTTGGTGTTGGGGTTAAAGTTGGGGTCAGAGTGTGTGTTGGTGTCGGGGTTAAAGTTGGGGTCAGGGTTCGTGTTGGTCACGGGGTTAAAGTAGGGGTCAGGGTTCATGTTGGTGACGGGGTTAAAGTTGGGGTCAGGGTTGGTGTTGGTGTCGGGGTTAAAGTTGGGGTCAGGGTGCGTGTTGCTGACAGGGTTAAATTTGGTGTCAGGGTTCATGTTGGTGTTGAGGTTAAAGTTGGGGTCAGGGTTCGTGTTGGTGACGGGGTTAAAGTTGGGGTCAGGGTGCGTGTTGGTGTCGGGGTTAAAGTTGGGGTCAGGTTGCGTGTTGCTGACAGGGTTAAATTTGGGGTCAGGGTTCGTGTTGGTGACGGGGTTAAAGTTGGGTCAGTGTGCGTTTTGGTGTTGGGGTTAAAGTTGGGGTCAGGGTTCATGTTGGTTTTGGGGTTAAAGTTAGGTCAGGGTGCGTGTTGGTGTCGGGGGTTCAAGTTGGGGTCAGGGTGCGTGTTGGTGTCGGGGTTAAAGTTGGGGTAGGGTTCATGTTGGTTTTGGGGTTAAAGTTGGGGTCAGGGTGCGTGTTGGTGTCGGGGTTAAAGTTGGGGTCAGGGTTCGTGTTGGTGTTGGGGTTAAAGTTGGGGTCAGGGTTCATGTTGGTGTTGGGGTTAAAGTTGGGGTCAGAGTTGGTGTTGGTGACGGGGTTAAAGTTGGGGTCAGGGTACATGATGGTGTTGGGGTTAAAGTTGGGGTCAGAGTTGGTGTTGGTGACGGGGTTAAAGTTGGGGTCAGGCTGCGTGTTGGTGTCGGGGTTAAATTTGGGGTCAGGGTTCGTGTTGGTGACGGGGTTAAAGTTGGGATCAGGGTTCGTGTTGGTGTTGGGGTTAAAGTTGGGGTCAGGGTTCATGTTGGTGTCGGGGGTTAAAGTTGGGGTCAGGGTTCGTGTTGGTGACGGGGTTAAAGTTGGGGTCAGGGTTCGTGTTGGTTTTGGGGTTAAAGTTGGGGTCAGGGTTCATGTTGGTGACGGGGTTAAAGTTGGGGTCAGGGTTCGTGTTGGTGACGGGTTTAAAGTTGGGGTCAGGGTTCATGTTGGTGTCGAGGTTAAAGTTGGGGTCAGGGTTCGTGTTGGTGACGGGGTTAAAGTTGGGGTCAGGGTGCGTGTTGGTGTCGAGGTTAAAGTTGGGGTCAGGATTCGTGTTGGTGTCGAATTTAAAGTTGGGGTCAGGGTGCGTGTTGGTGACGGGGTTAAAGTTGGGGTCAGGGTGCGTGTTGGTGACGGGGTTAAAGTTGGGGTCAGGGTGCGTGTTGGTGTCGAGGTTAAAGTTGGGGTCAGGGTGCGTGTTGGTGACGGGGTTAAAGTTGGGGTCAGGGTTCGTGTTATTGTCGAGGTTAAAGTTGGGGTCAGGGTTCGTGTTGGTGTCGGGGGTTAAAGTTGGGGTCAGGGTTCGTGTTGGTGTCGGGGGTTAAAGTTGGGGTCAGGGTTCATGTTGGTGTTGGGGTTAAAGTTGGGGTCAGGGTTCATGTTGGTGTCGGGGTTCAAGTTGGGGTCAGGGTTCATGTTGGTGTCGGGGTTAAAGTTGGGGTCAGGGTGCGTGTTGGTGTCGGGGTTAAAGTTGGGGTCAGGGTGCGTGTTGGTGTCGAGGTTAAAGTTGGGGTCAGGGTGCGTGTTCGTGTCGGGGTTAAAGTTGGGGTCAGGGTGCGTGTTCGTGTCGGGGTTAAAGTTGGGGTCAGGGTGCGTGTTGGTGTCGGGGGTTAAAGTTGGGGTCAGGGTTCTGTTGGTGTCGGGGTTAAAGTTGGGGTCAGGGTGCGTGTTGGTGTCGGGGTTAAAGTTGGGGTCAGGGTTCATGTTGGTGTCGGGGTTAAAGTTGGGGTCAGGGTTCGTGTTGGTGTCGGGGTTAAAGTTGGTTTCAGGTTTCGTGTTGGTGTCAGGGTTAAAGTTGGGGTCAGGGTGCGTGTTGGTGTCGGGGGATAAAGTTGGGGTCAGGGTGCGTGTTGGTGTAGGGGGTTAAAGTTGGGGTCAGGGTGCGTGTTGGTGTCGGGGTTAAAGTTGGGGTCAGGGTTCGTGTTGGTGTCGCGGGTTAAAGTTGGGGTCAGGGTTCGTGTTGTCGAGGTTAAAGTTGGGGTCAGGGTGCGTGTTGGTGTCGGGGTTAAAGTTGGGGTCAGGGTTCGTGTTGGTGTCGGGGTTAAAGTTGGGGTCAGGGTTCGTGTTGGTGTCGGGGTTAAAGTTGGGGTCAGGGTGCGTGTTGGGATGAGGCTCTCTCCCAGCGTCAGTCAATCTTCACTCCTCCTCCCCGCTCACCCTGTGGGTTAATTCAGGGCCTGGTTCGGGCAGCTTTTTTCTCGCCCCTCTGGGCTTCCGTTCTCCCAGACGCAGGTTGGGGGTCAGAGTCCCACAAAGTAATTCAGGCTCCGATCTGTTGGAAGCGGAATGGTCAGAGCGCACAAACCCTGCGACACCGGCCTCTTGTCCCAGCCCCTCTCTGAAGGCCGCATCGGGCACGTTCAGACATTGCCCACAGCTCGTCTCCTCCTCCCGGGTCCCTCCCCTTGATCCCACATCTTCTCCGAGGGTTAATCCCCGCACCGCTCCCCACACTCTTCCCCGAGGAACACCCCATCCCGGGACACCACACACACTCACACAGAAAGAGAAACAAGAGCCGGGTCTGAAGCTGTGATCAATGCAATGAGTTTTATTTCTGAGTTCAGCCCATTACCATCGGATGTACGGCCCAGAAACCGGCCACTCGGCCCAACCAGTCCATGCCGGCCCTTATGCTCCACTCGAGCCTCCTCCCGTCTTTCCTCATCTAAATCTATCAGTATAACCCTCTATACCCTTCTCCCTCATATTTGTCTAACCGCCCCTTAAATGCATCTATACTATTCGCCTCAACCACTCCCTGTGGTAGCGAGTTCCACATTCTCACCACTCTCTGGGTAAAGAAATTTCTCCTGAATTCCCCATTGATTTCTTGGTGACTATCTTATATTGACGGCCTCTAGTTATGCTCTTTCCCACAAGTGGAAACATTCTCTCTGTGTCCACTCTATCAAAACCTTGCCTAATTTTAAAGACCTCTATTCGGTCACCCCTCAGCCTTCTCTTCTCAAGAGAAAAGAGCCCCAGCCTGTTCATCCTTTCCTGATAGGTTTACCCTCGCATTTCTGGTATTATCCTTGTAAATCTGCCCCCTCCCGATCTCTGAAATCTCCTCCAGCCTCTACAACCCCTCCGAGCTCTCTGTGCTCCTCTAATTCTGGCCTCATGAGCGTCTCCCGATTTCCATCGCTCCACCATTGGCGGCCGTGCCTTCAGCTGCCTGGGCCCTCAGCTCTGGAATTCCCTCCCTGAACCTCTCCGCCTCTCTCTCTCTCTCTCTCGCTCTCCTCCTTTGAGACGCTCCTTAAAACCGACTTAAACACCCGCCCTGAAATCTCCTGACGTGGCTCGGTGTCAAGTTTTCTTTGCTAATCGCTCCTGTGAAGCGCCTTGGGCCGTTTCGCTATGTTAAAGGCGCTGGATACACACAAGCTGCTGTTGTTGTTCCAGCCCCTTTCTGCTTGTTCCACCAGACACTCCCCAGAGCCATCTCCTCCTCCCGTTTCCCCCCCTTCCCCGTGATCCCCCCCCACATCTTCTCCGAGGGTCAATCCCCCGCACCGCTCCCGCGTTCCTCCCCGAGGAACAGCCCATCCCGGGACACCACACACACACAGAAAGAGAAACACGGGATCAATGCAATGAGTTTTATTTCTGAGTTCAGCCCATCACTCAAACAGCAGTGGGACAGGCTCAGGGGGGCCATATGGCTGCCGCCCCATTAACCAGAGCCTGCTCTTCGTCGACGAAGCCTTCTTTCCCCGGGGGCCTGGAGAGCTGCGGCTGGAGCTCCATCCGGGGATCGACCGCCGTTACTGAAAACAACAATTCGACCCATCGTTGCAGAAACCCTTCCCTTCCTCAGCATCGACAGAACAAGGCTCAGCGACACATTCACCTCCGAGATACGAGCACTGACTTGTGGTAGAATCTGTCATTCCAAAGGAAGAGTTAATTCGGTGATCGTGCCACAGCAGAGGAAGGAGAACAAAAAAAAACAAAAGGGAGACCTCAGGACATCCCAAAGCGCTTGACAGCCAATGAAGCAGTTTGGAGTGTGAGGTCACCGTTGTAATTCGCTCTTTCTGACACCGCGACAATCAGACGGGGAATGAAATAGTTTTTTTTGGAACAGAGCTTCCGACAGAAGGGAAGCTGAGCGCCGGGAGGAATTTACTCACCCACGAATTGGAAGTCCTGAGCCAGCAGCAGGAGGCCAAGAGCCAGGACCAGGGCTTTCATCATCTCGAGAAGAGAGTTCCTCAGAGTCAGGAGCAGTGGGCTGGAGGGCAGAGGCTGTGTGTTCAGTCACAGGGAGTTTGCTGCAATTTATACTCACAGAGACAAGGAGTGGCTCCTGTCCTGGGAAAATATCCTCTGCAAAGGTGAGACACGATAGGCAGTTCGACTCGGGAGGTAAGAGGGTGGGCGTGGGCGGCCCCAGGGCTCAGCGCGTCAGCTTGACAGATTGTCCCACAACACGTTATTCATCCACGTTTCAGTCGTACGAACAACCAAGTCCAATCCCAAACGGTCCCCACTCGGAGCGCTGGTCCCCACTCGGAGCCCGGGTCCCCACTCGGAGCGCGGGTCCCCACTTGGAGCGCCGGTCCCCACTCGGAGCGCCGGTCCCCACTCGGAGCCCGGGTCCCCACTCGGAGCGCCGGTCCCCACTCGGAGCCCGGGTCCCCACTCGGAGCCCGGATCCCCACTCGGAGCGAGGGTCCTCACTCGGAGCGCCGGTCCCCACTGGGAGCGCTGGTCCCCACTCGGAGCGAGGGTCCCCACTCGGAGCCCGGGTCCCCACTCGGAGCGCTGGTCCCCGCTCGGAGCGAGGGTCCCCACTCGGAGCGCCGGTCCCCACTCGGAGCGCCGGTCCCCACTCGGAGCGCCGGTCCCCACTCGGAGCGCCGGTCCCCACTCGGAGCCCGGGTCCCCACTCGGAGCGAGGGTCCTCACTCGGAGCGCCGGTCCCCACTCGGAGCGAGAGTCCCCCACTCGGAGCGCCGGTCCCCACTCGGAGCGCTGGTCCCCACTCGGTGCGAGGGTCCCCACTCGGAGCCCGGGTCCCCACTCGGAGCGCCGGGTCCCCACTCGGAGCGCCGGGTCCCCACTCGGAGCGCCGGGTCCCCACTCGGAGCGAGGGTCCCCACTCGGAGTGAGGGTCCCCACTCGGAGCGCCGGGTCCCCACTCTGACCCCGGGTCCCCACTCGGAGCGCCGGTCCCCACTCGGAGCGAGGGTCCTCACTCGGAGCGAGGGTCCACACTCGGAGCCGGGGTCCCCACTCAGAGCGAGGGTCCCCACTCGGAGCCCGGGTCCCCACTCGGAGTGAGGTTCCCCACTCGGAGCGCCGGGTCCCCACTCTGACCCCGGGTCCCCACTCGGAGCGCTGGTCCCCACTCGGAGCGCCGATCCCCACTCGGAGCGCCGGTCCCCACTCGGAGCAAGGGTCCCCACTCGGTGCGCCGGTCCCCACTCGGAGCCCGGGTCCCCACTCGGAGCGCCGGTCCCCACTCGGTGCGCCGGTCCCCACTCGGAGTGAGTGTCCCCACTCGGAGCGCCGGTCCCAGCTCGGAGCGAGGGTCCCCACTCGGTGCGCCGGTCCCCTCTCGGAGCGAGGGTCCCCACTCGGAGCGATGGTCCTCACTCGGAGCGCCGGTCCCCACTCGGAGCGAGGGTCCCCACTCGGAGCGAGGGTCCCCACTCGGAATGCCGGTCCCCACTCAGAACCCGGGTCCCCACTCGGAGCCCGGGACCCCACTCGGAGCGAGGGTCCCCACTCGGAGCGCGAATCCCCACTCGGAGCGCCGGGTCCCCACTCGGAGCGAGGGTCCCCACTCGGAGCGATGGTCCCCACTCGGAGCGCCGGTCCCCACTCGGAGCGCGAATCCCCACTCGGAGCGAGGGTCCCCACTCGGAGCGAGGGTCCCCACTCGGAGCGAGGGTCCCCACTCGGACCGATGGTCCCCACTCGGAGACCGGGTCCCCACTCGGAACGAGTGTCCGCATTCGGAGCGCCGGGTCCCCACTCGGAGCGCCGGTCCCCACTCGGAGCGCCGGTCCCCACTCGGAGCGAGGGACCCCACTCGGAGCGAGGGTCCCTACTCGGAGCGAGGGTCCCCACTCGGACCGTGGTCCCTACTCGGAGACCGGGTCCCCACTCGGAGCGCCGGGTCCCCACTCGGAGCGCCGGTCCCCACTCGGAGCGCCGGTCCCCACTCGGAGCGAGGGACCCCACTCGGAGCGAGGGTCCCCACTCGAAGCGCCAGTCCCCACTTGGAGCGCCGGTCCCCACTCGGAGCGAGGGTCCTCACTCGGAGCGAGGGTCCCCACTCGGAGCTCGGGTCCCCACTCGGAGCGCCGGTCCCCACTCGGAGCGCCGGTCCCCACTCGGAGCGCGAATCCCCACTTGGAGCGAGGGTCCCCGCTCGGAGCGAGGGTCCACACTCGGAGCGCCGGTCCCCACTCGGAGCGCCGGTCCCCACTCGGAGCGCCGGTCCCCACTCGGAGCCCGGGTCCCCACTCGGAGCGCCGGTCCCCACTCGGAGCGCCGGTCCCCACTCGGAGCGCCGGTCCCCACTCGGAGCGCCGGTCCCCACTCGGAGCCCGGGTCCCCACTCGGAGCGCCGGTCCCCACTCGGAGCGCAGGTCCCCACTCGGAGCCCGGATCCCCACTCGGAGCCCGGGTCCCCACTCGGAGCGAGGGTCCCCACTCGGAGCCCGGGTCCCCACTCGGAGCGAGGGTCCTCACTCGGAGCGCCGGTCCCCACTCGGAGCGAGAGTCCCCACTCGGAGCGCCGGTCCCCACTCGGAGCGCTGGTCCCCACTCGGTGCAAGGGTCCCCACTCGGAGCGCCGGGTCCCCACTCGGAGCGAGGGTCCCCACTCGGAGCGCCGGGTCCCCACTCTGACCTCGGGTCCCCACTCGGAGCGCCGGTCCCCACTCGGAGCGCCGGTCCCCACTCGGAGCGAGGGTCCCCACTCGGAGCCCGGGTCCCCACTCGGAGCCCGGGTCCACACTCGGAGCGAGGGTCCCCACTCGGAGCGAGGGTCCCCACTCGGAACGAGGGTCCCCACTCGGAGCGAGGGTCCCCACTCGGAACGAGGGTCCCCACTCGGAGCGTGAATCCCCACTCGGAGCCCGGGTCCCCACTCGAAGCGCCGGTCCGCACTCGGAGCGAGGGTCCCCACTCGGAGCCCGGGTCCCCATTCGGAGCGAGGGTCCCCACTCGGACCGATGGTCCCCACTCGGAGACCGGGTCCCCACTCGGAGCGAGGGTCCCCACTCGGAGCGCTGGTCCCCACTCGGAGCGAGGGTCCCCACTCGGAGCGCCGGTCCCCACTCGGAGCGCCGGTCCCCACTCGGAGCGCCGGTCCCCACTCGGAGCGCCGGTCCCCACTCGGAGCGCCGGTCCCCACTCGGAGCGCCGGTCCCCACTCGGAGCGCCGTTCCCCACTCGGAGCCCGGGTCCCCACTCGGAGCGCCGGTCCCCACTCGGAGCGCCGGTCCCCACTCGGAGCCCGGGTCCCCACTCGGAGCGAGGGTCCTCACTCGGAGCGCCGGTCCCCACTCGGAGCGAGAGTCCCCACTCGGAGCGCCGGTCCCCACTCGGAGCGCTGGTCCCCACTCGGTGCGAGGGTCCCCACTCGGAGCCCGGGTCCCCACTCGGAGCGCCGGGTCCCCACTCGGAGCGTCGGGTCCCCACTCGGAGCGCCGGGTCCCCACTCGGAGCGAGGGTCCCCACTCGGAGTGAGGGTCCCCACTCGGAGCGCCGGGTCCCCACTCTGACCCCGGGTCCCCACTCGGAGCGCCGGTCCCCACTCGGAGCGAGGGTCCTCACTCGGAGCGAGGGTCCACACTCGGAGCCGGGGTCCCCACTCAGAGCCAGGGTCCCCACTCGGAGCCCGGGTCCCCACTCGGAGTGAGGTTCCCCACTCGGAGCGCCGGGTCCCCACTCTGACCCCGGGTCCCCACTCGGAGCGCTGGTCCCCACTCGGAGTGAGGGTCCCCACTCGGAGCGCCGGTCCCCACTCGGAGCGCCGGGTCCCCACTCTGACCCCGGCTCCCCACTCGGAGCGCCGATCCCCACTCGGAGCGCCGGTCCCCACTCGGAGCAAGGGTCCCCACTCGGTGCGCCGGTCCCCACTCGGAGCCCGGGTCCCCACTCGGAGCGCCGGTCCCCACTCGGTGCGCCAGTCCCCACTCGGAGTGAGTGTCCCCACTCGGAGCGCCGGTCCCAGCTCGGAGCGAGGGTCCCCACTCGGTGCGCCGGTCCCCACTCGGAGCGAGGGTCCCCACTCGGAGCGATGGTCCCCACTCGGAGCGCCGGTCCCCACTCGGAGCGAGGGTCCCCACTCGGAGCGAGGGTCCCCACTCGGAATGCCGGTCGCCACTCGGAACCCGGATCCCCACTCGGAGCCCGGGACCCCACTCGGAGCGAGGGTCCCCACTCGGAGCGCGAATCCCCACTCGGAGCGCCGGGTCCCCACTCGGAGCGCCGGTCCCCACTCGGAGCGCGAATCCCCACTCGGAGCGAGGGTCCCCACTCGGACCGATGGTCCCCACTCGGAGACCGGGTCCCCACTCGGAACGAGGGTCCGCATTCGGAGCGCCGGGTCCCCACTCGGAGCGCCGGTCCCCACTCGGAGCGCCGGTCCCCACTCGGAGCGAGGGACCCCGCTCGGAGCGAGGGTCCCCACTCGGAGCGAGGGTCCCCACTCGGACCGATGGTCCCCACTCGGTGACCGGGTTCCCACTCGGAGACCGGGTCCCCACTCGGAGCGCCGGGTCCCCACTCGGAGCGCCGGTCCCCACTCGGAGCGCCGGTCCCCACTCGGAGCGAGGGACCCCACTCGGAGCGAGGGTCCCCACTCGAAGCGCCAGTCCCCACTCGGAGCGCCGGTCCCCACTCGGAGCGAGGGTCCTCACTCGGAGCGAGGGTCCCCACTCGGAGCCCGGGTCCCCACTCGGAGCGCCGGTCCCCACTCGGAGCGCCGGTCCCCACTCGGAGCGCGAATCCCCACTTGGAGCGAGGGTCCCCACTCGGAGCGAGGGTCCCCACTCGGAGTGAGGGTCCCCACTCGGAGCGCCGGGTCCGCACTCGGAGCGCCGGTCCCCACTCGGAGCGCCGGTCCCCTCTCGGAGCGAGGGACCCCACTCGGAGCGAGGGTCCCCACTCGAAGCGCCAGTCCCCACTCGGAGCGCCGGTCCCCACTCGGAGCGAGGGTCCTCACTCGGAGCGAGGGTCCCCACTCGGAGCCCGGGTCCCCACTCGGAGCCCGGGTCCCCACTCGGAGCGAGGGTCCCCACTCGGAGCCCGGGTCCCCTCTCAGAGCGCCGGTCCCCACTCGGAGCGCCGGTCCCCACTCGGAGCGCGAATCCCCACTTGGAGCGAGGGTCCCCACTCGGAGCGAGGGTCCCCACTCGGAGTGAGGGTCCCCACTCGGAGCGCCGGGTCCCCACTCTGACCCCGGGTCCCCACTCGGAGCGCCGGTCCCCACTTGGAGCGCCGGTCCCCACTCGGAGTGAGGGTCCCCACTCGGAGCGCCGGGTCCCCACTCTGACCCCGGGTCCCCACTCGGAGCGCCGGTCCCCACTCGGAGCGAGGGTCCCCACTCGGAGCGAGGGTCCCTACTCGGAGCCCGGATCCCCACTCGGAGCGCGAATCCCCACTCGGAGCGAGGGTCCCCACTCGGAGCGCCGGTCCCCACTCTGACCCCGGGTCCCCACTCGGAGCGCGAATCCCCACTCGGAGCGAGGGTCCCCACTCGGAGCGCCGGTCCCCACTCGGAGCGAGGGACCCCACTCCGAGCGCTGGTCCCCATTCGTAGCGAGGGTCACCACTCGGAGCGAGGGTCCCCACTCGGAGCGCCGGTCCACACTCGGAGCACCGGTCCCCACTCGGAGCGAGGGTCCCCACTCGGAGCCCGGGTCCCCACTCGGAGCGAGGGTCCCCACTCAGAGCGCTGGTCCCCACTCGGAGCGCTGGTCCCCACTCGGAGCGAGGGTCCCCACTCTGACCCCGGGTCCCCACTCGGAGCGCCGGTCCCCACTCGGAGCGCCGGTCCCCACTCGGAGCGAGGGTCCCCACTCGGAGCGAGGGTCCCCACTCGGTGCGCCGGTCCCCACTCGGAGCCCGGGTCCCCACTCAGAGCGAGGGTCCCCACTCGGCGCCCGGGTCCCCACTCGGAGCGAGGGTCCCCACTCGGAGCGTCGGTCCCCACTCGGAGCGCCGGACCCCACTCGGAGCGCCGGTCACCACTCGGAGCGAGGGTCCCCACTCGGAGCGCCGGTCCACACTCGGAGCACCGGTCCCCACTCGGAGCGAGGGTCCCCACTCGGAGCCCGGGTCCCCACTCGGAGCGAGGGTCCCCACTCGGAGCGAGGGTCCCCACTCGGAGCCCGGGTCCCCACTCGGAGCGAGGGTCCCCACTCGGAGCGCCGGTCCCCACTCGGAGCGCCGGTCCCCACTCGGAGCGCCGGTCCCCACTCGGAGCGAGGGTCCCCACTCTGAACACTGACCCCACTCTGACCACGGACCCCACTCTGACCACGGACCCCACTCTGAACACGGACCCCACTCTGAACACGGACCCCACTCGGAGCGCCGGTCCCCACTCGGAGCGAGGGTCCCCTCTCGGAGCGCTGGTCCCCACTCGGAGACCGGGTCCCCACTCGGAGCGCCGGGTCCCCACTCGGAGCGCCGGTCCCCACTCGGAGTGCCGGTCCCCACTCGGAGCGAGGGACCCCACTCGGGGCGAGGGTCCCCACTCGAAGCGCCAGTCCCCACTTGGAGTGCCGGTCCCCACTCGGAGCGAGGGTCCTCACTCGGAGCGAGGGTCCCCACTCGGAGCACGGGTCCCCACTCGGAGCCCGGGTCCCCACTCGGAGTGAGGGTCCCCACTCGGAGCCCGGGTCCCCTCTCAGAGCGCCGGTCCCCACTCGGAGCGCCGGTCCCCACTCGGAGCGCGAATCCCCACTCGGAGCGCTGGTCCCCACTTGGAGCGCCGGTCCCCACTCGGAGTGAGGGTCCCCACTCGGAGCGCCGGGTCCCCACTCTGACCCCGGGTCCCCACTCGGAGCGCCGGTCCCCACTCGGAGCGAGGGTCCCCACTCGGTGCGCCGGTCCCCACTCGGAGCCCGGGTCCCCACTCGGAGCCCGGGTCCCCACTCGGAGCGCCGGTCGCCACTTGGAGCGAGGGTCCCCACTCGGAGCGCCGGTCCCCACTCGGAGTGAGGCTCCCCACTCTGAGCGTCGGTCCCCACTCGGAGCGAGGGTCCCCACTCGGAGCGAGGGTCCCTACTCGGAGCCCGGGTCCCCACTCGGACCGAGGGTCCCCACTCGGAGCGCGGGTCCCCACTTGGAGCGAGTGTCCCCACTCGGAGCGCCGGTCCCCGCTCGGAGCGAGGGTCCCCACTCGGAGCGCGGGTCCCCACTCGGAGCGAGGGTCCCCACTCGGAGCGCGGGTCCCCACTCGGAGCGAGTGTCCCCACTCGGAGCGCCGGTCCCCACTCGGAGCGAGGGTCCCCACTCGGAGCGAGGGTCCCCACTCGGAGCGCCGGTCCCCACTCGGAGCGATGGTCCCCACTCGGAGCGCCGGTCCCCACTTGGAGTGCGAATCCCCACTCGGAGCCCGGGTCCCCACTTGGAGCGAGTGTCCCCACTCGGAGCGAGGGTCCCCACTCGGACCCCGGATCCCCACTCGGAGCGCGAATCCCCACTCGGAGCGAGGGTCCCCACTCGGAGCGCCGGTCCCCACTCGGAGCGAGGGACCCCACTCCGAGCGCTGGTCCCCATTCGTAGCGAGGGTCCCCACTCGGAGCGCCGGTCCCCACTCGGAGCCCGGTTCCCCACTCGGAGCGAGGGTCCCCACTCGGAGCCCGGGTCCCCACTCGGAGCGAGGGTCCCCACTCGGAGCCCTGGTCCCCACTCGGAGCGAGGGTCCCCACTCGGAGCGCTGGTCCCCACTCGGAGCGCGAATCCCCACTCGGAGCCCGGGTCCCCACTCGGAGCGAGGGTCCCCACTCGGAGCGAGGGTCCCCACTCGGACCCCGGATCCCCACTCGGAGCGCGAATCCCCACTCGGAGCGAGGGTCCCCACTCGGAGCGCCGGTCCCCACTCTGACCCCGGGTCCCCACTCGGAGCGCGAATCCCCACTCGGAGCGAGGGTCCCCACTCGGAG
This sequence comes from Squalus acanthias, assembly GCA_030390025.1. Lineage (NCBI taxonomy): Eukaryota > Metazoa > Chordata > Chondrichthyes > Squaliformes > Squalidae > Squalus > Squalus acanthias. The sequence continues at coordinate 22,009 of JASTWF010001298.1, read as the reverse complement.
CGCCGGTCCCCACTCGGAGTGAGGGTCCCCACTCGGAGCCCGGGTCCCCACTCGGAGCGAGGATCCCCACTTGGAGCGCCGGTCCCCACTCGGAGTGAGGGTCCCCACTCGGAGCGCCGGGTCCCCACTCTGACCCCGGGTCCCCACTCGGAGCGCCGGTCCCCACTCGGAGCGAGGGTCCCCACTCGGTGCGCCAGTCCCCACTCGGAGCCCGGGTCCCCACTCGGAGCCCGGGTCCCCACTCGGAGCGCCGGTCGCCACTTGGAGCGAGGGTCCCCACTCGGAGCGCCGGTCCCCACTCGGAGTGAGGCTCCCCACTCTGAGCGTCGGTCCCCACTCGGAGCGAGGGTCCCCACTCGGAGCGAGGGTCCCTACTCGGAGCCCGGGTCCCCACTCGGACCGAGGGTCCCCACTCGGAGCGCGGGTCCCCACTTGGAGCGAGTGTCCCCACTCGGAGCGCCGGTCCCCGCTCGGAGCGAGGGTCCCCACTCGGAGCGCGGGTCCCCACTCGGAGCGAGGGTCCCCACTCGGAGCGCGGGTCCCCACTCGGAGCGAGTGTCCCCACTCGGAGCGCCGGTCCCCACTCGGAGCGAGGGTCCCCACTCGGAGCGAGGGTCCCCACTCGGAGCGCCGGTCCCCACTCGGAGCGATGGTCCCCACTCGGAGCGCCGGTCCCCACTTGGAGTGCGAATCCCCACTCGGAGCCCGGGTCCCCACTTGGAGCGAGGGTCCCCACTCGGAGCGAGGGTCCCCACTCGGACCCCGGATCCCCACTCGGAGCGCGAATCCCCACTCGGAGCGAGGGTCCCCACTCGGAGCGCCGGTCCCCACTCTGACCCCGGGTCCCCACTCGGAGCGCGAATCCCCACTCGGAGCGAGGGTCCCCACTCGGAGCGCCGGACCCCACTCCGAGCGCTGGTCCCCATTCGTAGCGAGGGTCCCCACTCGGAGCGCCGGTCCCCACTTGGAGCCCGGTTCCCCACTCGGAGCGAGGGTCCCCACTCGGAGCCCGGGTCCCCACTCGGAGCGAGGGTCCCCACTCGGAGCCCTGGTCCCCACTCGGAGCGAGGGTCCCCACTCGGAGCGCTGGTCCCCACTCGGAGCGCGAATCCCCACTCGGAGCCCGGGTCCCCACTCGGAGCGAGGGTCCCCACTCGGAGCGAGGGTCCCCACTCGGAGCGCCGGTCCCCACTCGGAGCGATGGTCCCCACTCGGAGCGCCGGTCCCCACTCGGAGTGCGAATCCCCACTCGGAGCCCGGGTCCCCACTTGGAGCGAGGGTCCCCACTCGGAGCGAGGGTCCCCACTCGGACCCCGGATCCCCACTCGGAGCGCGAATCCCCACTCGGAGCGAGGGTCCCCACTCGGAGCGCCGGTCCCCACTCGGAGCGAGGGACCCCACTCCGAGCGCTGGTCCCCATTCGTAGCGAGGGTCCCCACTCGGAGCGCCGGTCCCCACTCGGAGCCCGGTTCCCCACTCGGAGCGAGGGTCCCCACTCGGAGCCCGGGTCCCCACTCGGAGCGAGGGTCCCCACTCGGAGCCCTGGTCCCCACTCGGAGCGAGGGTCCCCACTCGGAGCGCTGGTCCCCACTCGGAGCGCGAATCCCCACTCGGAGCCCGGGTCCCCACTCGGAGCGAGGGTCCCCACTCGGAGCGAGGGTCCCCACTCGGACCCCGGATCCCCACTCGGAGCGCGAATCCCCACTCGGAGCGAGGGTCCCCACTCGGAGCGCCGGTCCCCACTCTGACCCCGGGTCCCCACTCGGAGCGCGAATCCCCACTCGGAGCGAGGGTCCCCACTCGGAGCGCCGGTCCCCACTCGGAGTGAGGGTCCCCACTCGGAGCCCGGGTCCCCACTCGGAGCGAGGATCCCCACTTGGAGCGCCGGTCCCCACTCGGAGTGAGGGTCCCCACTCGGAGCGCCGGGTCCCCACTCTGACCCCGGGTCCCCACTCGGAGCGCCGGTCCCCACTCGGAGCGAGGGTCCCCACTCGGTGCGCCAGTCCCCACTCGGAGCCCGGGTCCCCACTCGGAGCCCGGGTCCCCACTCGGAGCGCCGGTCGCCACTTGGAGCGAGGGTCCCCACTCGGAGCGCCGGTCCCCACTCGGAGTGAGGCTCCCCACTCTGAGCGTCGGTCCCCACTCGGAGCGAGGGTCCCCACTCGGAGCGAGGGTCCCTACTCGGAGCCCGGGTCCCCACTCGGACCGAGGGTCCCCACTCGGAGCGCGGGTCCCCACTTGGAGCGAGTGTCCCCACTCGGAGCGCCGGTCCCCGCTCGGAGCGAGGGTCCCCACTCGGAGCGCGGGTCCCCACTCGGAGCGAGGGTCCCCACTCGGAGCGCGGGTCCCCACTCGGAGCGAGTGTCCCCACTCGGAGCGCCGGTCCCCACTCGGAGCGAGGGTCCCCACTCGGAGCGAGGGTCCCCACTCGGAGCGCCGGTCCCCACTCGGAGCGATGGTCCCCACTCGGAGCGCCGGTCCCCACTTGGAGTGCGAATCCCCACTCGGAGCCCGGGTCCCCACTTGGAGCGAGGGTCCCCACTCGGAGCGAGGGTCCCCACTCGGACCCCGGATCCCCACTCGGAGCGCGAATCCCCACTCGGAGCGAGGGTCCCCACTCGGAGCGCCGGTCCCCACTCTGACCCCGGGTCCCCACTCGGAGCGCGAATCCCCACTCGGAGCGAGGGTCCCCACTCGGAGCGCCGGTCCCCACTCGGAGCGAGGGACCCCACTCCGAGCGCTGGTCCCCATTCGTAGCGAGGGTCCCCACTCGGAGCGCCGGTCCCCACTTGGAGCCCGGTTCCCCACTCGGAGCGAGGGTCCCCACTCGGAGCCCGGGTCCCCACTCGGAGCGAGGGTCCCCACTCGGAGCCCTGGTCCCCACTCGGAGCGAGGGTCCCCACTCGGAGCGCTGGTCCCCACTCGGAGCGCGAATCCCCACTCGGAGCCCGGGTCCCCACTCGGAGCGAGGGTCCCCACTCGGAGCGAGGGTCCCCACTCGGACCCCGGATCCCCACTCGGAGCGCGAATCCCCACTCGGAGCGAGGGTCCCCACTCGGAGCGCCGGTCCCCACTCTGACCCCGGGTCCCCACTCGGAGCGCGAATCCCCACTCGGAGCGAGGGTCCCCACTCGGAGCGCCGGTCCCCACTCGGAGTGAGGGTCCCCACTCGGAGCCCGGGTCCCCACTCGGAGCGAGGATCCCCACTCGGAGCGCTGGTCCCCACTCGGTGCGCCGGTCCCCACTCGGAGCCCGGGTCCCCACTCGGAGCCCGGGTCCCCACTCGGAGCGCCGGTCGCCACTTGGAGCGAGGGTCCCCACTCGGAGCGCCGGTCCCCACTCGGAGTGAGGCTCCCCACTCTGAGCGTCGGTCCCCACTCGGAGCGAGGGTCCCCACTCGGAGCGAGGGTCCCTACTCGGAGCCCGGGTCCCCACTCGGACCGAGGGTCCCCACTCGGAGCGCGGGTCCCCACTCGGAGCGAGTGTCCCCACTCGGAGCGCCGGTCCCCACTCGGAGCGAGGGTCCCCACTCGGAGCGCGGGTCCCCACTCGGAGCGAGGGTCCCCACTCGGAGCGCGGGTCCCCACTCGGAGCGAGTGTCCCCACTCGGAGCGCCGGTCCCCACTCGGAGCGAGGGTCCCCACTCGGAGCGCCGGTCCTCACTCGGAGCGATGGTCCCCACTCGGAGCGCCGGTCCCCACTTGGAGTGCGAATCCCCACTCGGAGCCCGGGTCCCCACTTGGAGCGAGGGTCCCCACTCGGAGCGAGGGTCCCCACTCGGACCCCGGATCCCCACTCGGAGCGCGAATCCCCACTCGGAGCGAGGGTCCCCACTCGGAGCGCCGGTCCCCACTCTGACCCCGGGTCCCCACTCGGAGCGCGAATCCCCACTCGGAGCGAGGGTCCCCACTCGGAGCGCCGGTCCCCACTCGGAGCGAGGGACCCCACTCCGAGCGCTGGTCCCCATTCGTAGCGAGGGTCCCCACTCGGAGCGCCGGTCCCCACTCGGAGCCCGGTTCCCCACTCGGAGCGAGGGTCCCCACTCGGAGCCCGGGTCCCCACTCGGAGCGAGGGTCCCCACTCGGAGCGCTGGTCCCCACTCGGAGCGAGGGTCCCCACTCGGAGCGCTGGTACCCACTCGGAGCGCGAATCCCCACTCGGAGCCCGGGTCCCCACTCGGAGCGAGGGTCCCCACTCGGAGCGAGGGTCCCCACTCGGACCCCGGATCCCCACTCGGAGCGAGGGTCCCCACTCGGACCCCGGATCCCCACTCGGAGCGAGGGTCCCCACTCGGAGCGAGGGTCCCCACTCGGACCCCGAATCCCCACTCGGAGCGAGGGTCCCCACTCGGAGCGCCGGTCCCCACTCTGACCCCGGGTCCCCACTCGGAGCGCGAATCCCCACTCGGAGCGAGGGTCCCCACTCGGAGCGCCGGTCCCCACTCGGAGTGAGGGTCCCCACTCGGAGCCCGGGTCCCCACTCGGAGCGAGGATCCCCACTCGGAGCGCTGGTCCCCACTCGGAGCGCGTATCCCCACTCGGAGCCCGGGTCCCCACTCGGCGCCCGGGTCCCCACTCGGAGCGAGGGTCCCCACTCGGAGCGCCGGTCCCCACTCGGAGTGAGGGTCACCACTCGGAGCACGGGTCCCCACTCGGAGCGTCGGTCCCCACTCGGAGCGCCGGACCCCACTCGGAGCGCCGGTCCCCACTCGGAGCGAGGGTCCCCACTCGGAGCGCCGGTCCCCACTCGGAGCTCCGGTCCCCACTCGGAGCGAGGGTCCCCACTCGGAGCGAGGGTCCCCACTCGGAGCCCGGGTCCCCACTCGGAGCGAGGGTCCCCACTCGGAGCGCCGGTCCCCACTCGGAGCGCCGGTCCCCACTCGGAGCGCCGGTCCCCACTCGGAGTGCCGGTCCCCACTCGGAGCGCGGGTCCCCACTCTGAACACTGACCCCACTCTGAACACGGACCCCACTCTGAACACGGACCCCACTCTGAACACGGACCCCACTCTGAACACGGACCCCACTCTGAACACGGACCCCACTCTGAACACGGACCCCACTCTGAACACGGACCCCACTCTGAACACGGGCCCCACTCTGAACACGGGCCCCACTCTGAACACGGGCCCCACTCTGAACACGGGCCCCACTCTGAACACGGACCCCACTCTGAACACGGGCCCCACTCTGAACACGGGCCCCACTCTGAACACGGGCCCCACTCTGAACACGGGCCCCACTCTGAACACGGGCCCCACTCTGAACACGGGCCCCACTCTGAACACGGGCCCCACTCTGAACACGGGCCCCACTCTGAACACGGGCCCCACTCTGAACACGGGCCCCACTCTGAACACGGGCCCCACTCTGAACACGGGCCCCACTCTGAACACGGGCCCCACTCTGAACACGGGCCCCACTCTGAACACGGGCCCCACTCTGAACACGGGCCCCACTCTGAACACGGGCCCCACTCTGAACACGGGCCCCACTCTGAACACGGGCCCCACTCTGAACACGGGACCCCACTCTGAACACGGACCCCACTCTGAACACGGGCCCCACTCTGAACACGGGCCCCACTCTGAACACGGGCCCCACTCTGAACACGGGCCCCACTCTGAACACGGGCCCCACTCTGAACACGGGCCCCACTCTGAACACGGGCCCCACTCTGAACACGGGCCCCACTCTGAACACGGGCCCCACTCTGAACACGGGCCCCACTCTGAACACGGGCCCCACTCTGAACACGGCCCCACTCTGAACACGGGCCCCACTCTGAACACGGGCCCCACTCTGAACACGGGCCCCACTCTGAACACGGGCCCCACTCTGAACACGGGCCCCACTCTGAACACGGGCCCCACTCTGAACACGGGCCCCACTCTGAACACGGGCCCCACTCTGAACACGGGCCCCACTCTGAACACGGGCCCCACTCTGAACACGGGCCCCACTCTGAACACGGGCCCCACTCTGAACACGGGCCCCACTCTGAACACGGGCCCCACTCTGAACACGGGCCCCACTCTGAACACGGGCCCCACTCTGAACACGGGCCCCACTCTGAACACGGGCCCCACTCTGAACACGGGCCCCACTCTGAACACGGGCCCCACTCTGAACACGGGCCCCACTCTGAACACGGGCCCCACTCTGAACACGGGCCCCACTCTGAACACGGGCCCCACTCTGAACACGGGCCCCACTCTGAACACGGGCCCCACTCTGAACACGGGCCCCACTCTGAACACGGGCCCCACTCTGAACACGGGCCCCACTCTGAACACGGGCCCCACTCTGAACACGGGCCCCACTCTGAACACGGGCCCCACTCTGAACACGGGACCCCACTCTGAACACGGACCCCACTCTGAACACGGGCCCCACTCTGAACACGGGCCCCACTCTGAACACGAGGCCCCACTCTGAACACGGGCCCCACTCTGAACACGGGCCCCACTCTGAACACGGGCCCCACTCTGAACACGGGCCCCACTCTGAACACGGGCCCCACTCTGAACACGGGCCCCACTCTGAACACGGGCCCCACTCTGAACACGGGCCCCACTCTGAACACGGGCCCCACTCTGAACACGGGCCCCACTCTGAACACGGGCCCCACTCTGAACACGGGCCCCACTCTGAACACGGGCCCCACTCTGAACACGGGCCCCACTCTGAACACGGGCCCCACTCTGAACACGGGCCCCACTCTGAACACGGGCCCCACTCTGAACACGGGCCCCACTCTGAACACGGGCCCCACTCTGAACACGGGCCCCACTCTGAACACGGGCCCCACTCTGAACACGGGCCCCACTCTGAACACGGGCCCCACTCTGAACACGGGCCCCACTCTGAACACGGGCCCCACTCTGAACACGGGCCCCACTCTGAACACGGGCCCCACTCTGAACACGGGCCCCACTCTGAACACGGGCCCCACTCTGAACACGGGCCCCACTCTGAACACGGGCCCCACTCTGAACACGGGCACCACTCTGAACACGGGCACCACTCTGAACACGGGCACCACTCTGAACACGGGCCCCACTCTGAACACGGACCCCACTCTGAACACGGGCCCCACTCTGAACACAGACTCCACTCTGAACACAGACCCCACTCTGAACACTGAACCCACTCTGAACACGGTCCCCACTCTGAACACAGACCCCACTCTGAACACGGGCCCCACTCTGAACACGGACCCCACTCTGAACACGGGCCCCACTCTGAACACGGGCCCCACTCTGAACACGGGCCCCACTCTGAACACGGGCCCCACTCTGAACACAGACCCCACTCTGAACACAGACCCCACTCTGAACACAGACCCCACTCTGAACACGGACCCCACTCTGAACACTGACCCCACTCTGAACACGGACCCCACTCTGAACACGGGCCTCCACTCTGAACACGGGCCCCACTCTGAACACGGGCCCCACTCTGAACACGGGCCCCACTCTGAACACGGGCCCCACTCTGAACACGGGCCCCACTCTGAACACGGGCCCCACTCTGAACACGGGCCCCACTCTGAACACGGGCCCCACTCTGAACACGGGCCCGCACTCTGAACACGGGCCCCACTCTGAACACGGGCCGCACTCTGAACACGGGCCGCACTCTGAACACGGGCCCCACTCTGAACACGGGCCGCACTCTGAACACGGGCCCCACTCTGAACACTGACCCCACTCTGAACACTGACCCCACTCTGAACACAGGCCCCACTCTGAACACAGGCCCCACTCTGAACACAGGCCCCACTCTGAACACTGACCCCACTCTGAACACAGACCCCACTCTGAACACAGACCCCACTCTGAACACAGACCCCCACTCTGAACACAGGCCCCACTCTGAACAGAGACCCCACTCTGAACACGGGCCCCACTCTGAACACCGGCCCCACTCTGAACACGGACCCCACTCTGAACACGGGCCCCACTCTGAACACAGACCCCACTCTGAACACAGACCCCACTCTGAACACAGACCGCACTCTGAACACAGACCGCACTCTGAACACAGACCCCACTCTGAACACAGGCCGCACTCTGAACACAGGCCGCACTCTGAACACAGGCCGCACTCTGAACACAGGCCGCACTCTGAACACAGGCCCCACTCTGAACACGGGCCCCACTCTGAACACGGGCCCCACTCTGAACACGGGCCCCACTCTGAACACGGGCCCCACTCTGAACACGGGCCCCACTCTGAACACGGGCCCCACTCTGAACACGGGCCCCACTCTGAACACGGGCCCCACTCTGAACACGGGCCCCACTCTGAACACGGGCCCCACTCTGAACACGGGCCCCACTCTGAACACGGGCCCCACTCTGAACACGGGCCCCACTCTGAACACGGGCCCCACTCTGAACACGGGCCCCACTCTGAACACGGGCCCCACTCTGAACACGGGCCCCACTCTGAACACGGGCCCCACTCTGAACACGGGCCCCACTCTGAACACGGGCCCCACTCTGAACACGGGCCCCACTCTGAACACGGGCCCCACTCTGAACACGGGCCCCACTCTGAACACGGGCCCCACTCTGAACACGGGCCCCACTCTGAACACGGACCCCACTCTGAACACGGGCCCCACTCTGAACACGGGCCCCACTCTGAACAGAGGCCCCACTCTGAACACGGGCCCCACTCTGAACACGGGCCCCACTCTGAACACGGGCCCCACTCTGAACACGGGCCCCACTCTGAACACGGGCCCCCACTCTGAACACGGGCCCCACTCTGAACACGGGCCCCACTCTGAACACGGGCCCCACTCTGAACACGGGCCCCACTCTGAACACGGGCCCCACTCTGAACACGGGCCCCACTCTGAACACGGGCCCCACTCTGAACACGGGCCCCACTCTGAACACGGGCCCCACTCTGAACACGGGCCCCACTCTGAACACGGGCCCCACTCTGAACACGGACCCCACTCTGAACACGGGCCCCACTCTGAACACGGGCCCCACTCTGAACACGGGCCCCACTCTGAACACGGGCCCCACTCTGAACACGGGCCCCACTCTGAACACGGGCCCCACTCTGAACACGGGCCCCACTCTGAACACGGGCCCCACTCTGAACACGGGCCCCACTCTGAACACGGGCCCCACTCTGAACACGGGCCCCACTCTGAACACGGGCCCCACTCTGAACACGGGCCCCACTCTGAACACGGGCCCCACTCTGAACACGGGCCCCACTCTGAACACGGGCCCCACTCTGAACACGGGCCCCACTCTGAACACGGGCCCCACTCTGAACACGGGCCCCACTCTGAACACGGACCCCACTCTGAACACGGGCCCCACTCTGAACACAGACCCACTCTGAACACAGACCCCACTCTGAACACGGACCCACTCTGAACACGGGCCCCACTCTGAACACGGACCCCACTCTGAACACGGGCCCCACTCTGAACACGGACCCCACTCTGAACACGGACCCCACTCTGAACACGGGCCCCACTCTGAACACGGGCCCCACTCTGAACACGGGCCCCACTCTGAACACAGACCCCACTCTGAACACAGACCCCACTCTGAACACGGACCCCACTCTGAACACGGACCCCACTCTGAACACGGGCCCCACTCTGAACACGGACCCCACTCTGAACACGGGCCCCACTCTGAACACGGGCCCCACTCTGAACACGGGCCCCACTCTGAACACGGGCCCCACTCTGAACACGGGCCCCACTCTGAACACGGGCCCCACTCTGAACACGGGCCCCACTCTGAACACGGGCCCCACTCTGAACACGGGCCCCACTCTGAACACGGGCCCCACTCTGAACACGGGCCGCACTCTGAACACGGGCCCCACTCTGAACACGGGCCCCACTCTGAACACGGGCCCCACTCTGAACACGGGCCCCACTCTGAACACGGGCCCCACTCTGAACACGGGCCGCACTCTGAACACTGACCCCACTCTGAACACTGACCCCACTCTGAACACAGGCCCCACTCTGAACACAGGCCCCACTCTGAACACAGGCCCCACTCTGAACACTGACCCCACTCTGAACACGGACCCCACTCTGAACACAGACCCCCACTCTGAACACAGACCCCACTCTGAACACAGGCCCCACTCTGAACAGAGACACCACTCTGAACACGGGCCCCACTCTGAACACAGGCCCCACTCTGAACACGGACCCCACTCTGAACACGGGCCCCACTCTGAACACAGACCCCACTCTGAACACAGACCCCACTCTGAACACAGGCCGCACTCTGAACACAGGCCGCACTCTGAACACAGGCCGCACTCTGAACACAGGCCGCACTCTGAACACAGGCCGCACTCTGAACACAGGCCGCACTCTGAACACGGGCCCCACTCTGAACACGGGCCCCACTCTGAACACGGGCCCCACTCTGAACACGGGCCCCACTCTGAACACGGGCCCCACTCTGAACACGGGCCCACTCTGAACACGGGCCCCACTCTGAACACGGCCCCACTCTGAACACGGGCCCCACTCTGAACACGGGCCCCACTCTGAACACGGGCCCCACTCTGAACACGGGCCCCACTCTGAACACGGGCCCCACTCTGAACACGGGCCCCACTCTGAACACGGGCCCCACTCTGAACACGGGCCCCACTCTGAACACGGGCCCCACTCTGAACACGGGCCCCACTCTGAACACGGGCCCCACTCTGAACACGGGCCCCACTCTGAACACGGGCCCCACTCTGAACACGGACCCCACTCTGAACACGGGCCCCACTCTGAACACGGGCCCCACTCTGAACACGGGCCCCACTCTGAACACGGGCCCCACTCTGAACACGGGCCCCACTCTGAACACGGGCCCCACTCTGAACACGGGCCCCACTCTGAACACGGGCCCCACTCTGAACACGGGCCCCACTCTGAACACGGGCCCCACTCTGAACACGGGCCCCACTCTGAACACGGGCCCCACTCTGAACACGGGCCCCACTCTGAACACGGGACCCCACTCTGAACACGGACCCCACTCTGAACACGGGCCCCACTCTGAACACGGGCCCCACTCTGAACAGAGGCCCCACTCTGAACACGGGCCCCACTCTGAACACGGGCCCCACTCTGAACACGGGCCCCACTCTGAACACGGGCCCCACTCTGAACACGGGCCCCACTCTGAACACGGGCCCCACTCTGAACACGGGCCCCACTCTGAACACGGGCCCCACTCTGAACACGGGCCCCACTCTGAACACGGGCCCCACTCTGAACACGGGCCCCACTCTGAACACGGGCCCCACTCTGAACACGGGCCCCACTCTGAACACGGGCCCCACTCTGAACACGGGCACCACTCTGAACACGGGCACCACTCTGAACACGGGCCCCACTCTGAACACGGACCCCACTCTGAACACGGGCCCCACTCTGAACACAGACCCCACTCTGAACACAGACCCCACTCTGAACACTGAACCAACTCTGAACACGGTCCCCCACTCTGAACACAGACCCCACTCTGAACACGGGCCCACTCTGAACACGGACCCCACTCTGAACACGGGCCCCACTCTGAACACGGGCCCCACTCTGAACACAGGCCCCACTCTGAACACAGACCCCACTCTGAACACGGACCCCACTCTGAACACGGACCCCACTCTGAACACGGGCCCCACTCTGAACACGGGCCCCACTCTGAACACGGGCCCCACTCTGAACACGGGCCCCACTCTGAACACGGGCCCCACTCTGAACACGGGCCCCACTCTGAACACGGGCCCCACTCTGAACACGGGCCCCACTCTGAACACGGGCCCCACTCTGAACACGGGCCCCACTCTGAACACGGCCCCACTCTGAACACGGGCCCCACTCTGAACACGGACCCCACTCTGAACACGGGCCCCACTCTGAACACGGGCCCCACTCTGAACACGGGCCCCACTCTGAACACGGGCCCCACTCTGAACACGGGCCCCACTCTGAACACGGGCCCCACTCTGAACACGGGCCCCACTCTGAACACGGGCCCCACTCTGAACACGGGCCCCACTCTGAACACGGGCCCCACTCTGAACACGGGCCCCACTCTGAACACGGGCCCCACTCTGAACACGGGCCCCACTCTGAACACGGGCCCCACTCTGAACACGGACCCCACTCTGAACACGGGCCCCACTCTGAACACGGGCCCCACTCTGAACACGAGGCCCCACTCTGAACACGGGCCCCACTCTGAACACGGGCCCCACTCTGAACACGGGCCCCACTCTGAACACGGGCCCCACTCTGAACACGGGCCCCACTCTGAACACGGGCCCCACTCTGAACACGGGCCCCACTCTGAACACGGGCCCCACTCTGAACACGGGCCCCACTCTGAACACGGACCCCACTCTGAACACGGGCCCCACTCTGAACACAGACCCCACTCTGAACACAGACCCCACTCTGAACACTGACCCACTCTGAACACGGGCCCCACTCTGAACACAGACCCCACTCTGAACACGGGCCCAACTCTGAACACGGACCCCACTCTGAACACGGGCCCCACTCTGAACACGGGCCCCACTCTGAACACAGGCCCCACTCTGAACACAGGACCCCACTCTGAACACGGACCCCACTCTGAACACGGACCCCACTCTGAACACGGACCCCACTCTGAACACGGGCCCCACTCTGAACACGGACCCCACTCTGAACACGGGCCCCACTCTGAACACGGGCCCCACTCTGAACACAGGCCCCACTCTGAACACAGACCCCACTCTGAACACGGACCCCACTCTGAACACGGGCCCCACTCTGAACACGGGCCCCACTCTGAACACGGGCCCCACTCTGAACACGGGCCCCACTCTGAACACGGGCCCCACTCTGAACACGGGCCCCACTCTGAACACGGGCCCCACTCTGAACACGGGCCCCACTCTGAACACGGGCCCCACTCTGAACACGGGCCCCACTCTGAACACGGGCCCCACTCTGAACACGGGCCCCACTCTGAACACGGGCCCCACTCTGAACACGGGCCCCACTCTGAACACGGGCCCCACTCTGAACACGGGCCCCACTCTGAACACGGGCCCCACTCTGAACACGGACCCCACTCTGAACACGGACCCCACTCTGAACACGGACCCCACTCTGAACACGGACCCCACTCTGAACACGGGCCCCACTCTGAACACGGGCCCCACTCTGAACACGGGCCCCACTCTGAACACGGGCCCCACTCTGAACACGGACCCCACTCTGAACACAGACCCCACTCTGAACACAGACCCCACTCTGAACACGGACCGCACTCTGAACACGGACCCCACTCTGAACACGGGCCGCACTCTGAACACGGGCCGCACTCTGAACACGGGCCGCACTCTGAACACGGGCCCCACTCTGAACACGGGCCGCACTCTGAACACGGGCCGCACTCTGAACACGGGCCGCACTCTGAACACGGGCCGCACTCTGAACACGGGCCCCACTCTGAACACGGGCCCCACTCTGAACACGGGCCCCACTCTGAACACGGGCCCCACTCTGAACACGGACCCCACTCTGAACACTGACCCCACTCTGAACACGGCCCCACTCTGAACACAGGCCCCACTCTGAACACAGGCCCCACTCTGAACACAGGCCCCACTCTGAACACTGACCCCACTCTGAACACGGACCCCACTCTGAACACAGACCCCACTCTGAACACAGGCCCCACTCTGAACACAGGCCCCACTCTGAACACGGACCCCACTCTGAACACGGGCCCCACTCTGAACACAGGCCCCACTCTGAACACGGACCCCACTCTGAACACGGGCCCCACTCTGAACACGGGCCCCACTCTGAACACAGACCCCACTCTGAACACAGACCCCACTCTGAACACAGACCCCACTCTGAACACAGACCCCACTCTGAACACAGGACCCACTCTGAACACAGACCCCACTCTGAACACAGGCCCCACTCTGATCACAGGCCGCACTCTGAACACAGGCCGCACTCTGAACACAGGCCGCACTCTGAACACAGGCCGCACTCTGAACACAGGCCGCACTCTGAACACAGGCCGCACTCTGAACACTGACCCCACTCTGAAAACAGACCCCACCCTGAACACAGACCCCCACTCTGAACACGGGCCCCACTCTGAACAGAGACCCCACTCTGAACACGGGCCCCACTCTGAACACGGGCCCCACTCTGAACACGGGCCCCACTCTGAACACGGGCCCCACTCTGAACACGGGCCCCACTCTGAACACGGGCCCCACTCTGAACACGGACCTCACTCTGAACACGGACCCCACTCTGAACACGGACCCCACTCTGAACACGGACCCCACTCTGAACACGGGCCCCACTCTGAACACGGGCCCCACTCTGAACACGGGCCCCACTCTGAACACGGACCTCACTCTGAACACGGACCCCACTCTGAACACGGACCCCAACCTGAACACGGGCCCCACTCTGAACACAGGCCCCACTCTGAACAGAGACCCCACTCTGAACACGGGCCCCACTCTGAACACGGGCCCCACTCTGAACACGGGCCCCACTCTGAACACGGGCCCCACTCTGAACACGGGCCCCACTCTGAACACGGGCCCCACTCTGAACACGGGCCCCACTCTGAACACGGGCCCCACTCTGAACACGGGCCCCACTCTGAACACGGGCCCCACTCTGAACACGGGCCCCACTCTGAACACGGGCCCCACTCTGACCCCGGGTCCCCACTCGGAGCGCTGGTCCCCACTCGGAGCGCCGGTCCCCCACTCGGAGTGAGGGTCCCCACTCGGAGCGCCGGGTCCCCACTCTGACCCCGGGTCCCCACTCGGAGCGCCGGTCCCCACTCGGAGCGCCGGTCCCCACTCGGAGCGAGGGTCCCCACTCGGAGCGAGGGTCCCTACTCGGAGCCCGGGTCCCCACTCGGAGCGAGGGTCCCCACTCGGAGCGCGGGTCCCCACTCGGAGCGAGTGTCCCCACTCGGAGCGCCGGTCCCCACTCGGAGCGAGGGTCCCCACTCGGAGCGCCGGTCCCCACTCGGAGCGATGGTCCCCACTCGGAGCGCCGGTCCCCACTTGGAGTGCTGGTCCCCACTCGGAGCGCCGGTCCCCACTAGGAGTGCGAATCCCCACTCGGAGCCCGGGTCCCCACTCGGAGCGAGGGTCCCCACTCGGAGCGAGGGTCCCCACTCGGACCCCGGATCCCCACTCGGAGCGCGAATCCCCACTCGGAGCGAGGGTCCCCACTCGGAGCGCCGGTCCCCACTCTGACCCCGGGTCCCCACTCGGAGCGCTAATCCCCACTCGGAGCGAGGGTCCCCACTTGGAGCGCCGGTCCCCACTCGGAGCGAGGGTCCCCACTCGGAGCGAGGGTCCCCACTCCGAGCGCTGGTCCCCATTCGTAGCGAGGGTCACCACTCGGAGCGAGGGTCCCCACTCGGAGCGCCGGTCCACACTCGGAGCACCGGTCCCCACTCGGAGCGAGGGTCCCCACTCGGAGCCCGGGTCCCCACTCGGAGCGAGGGTCCCCACTCGGAGCGCCGGTCCCCACTCGGAGCGCTGGTCCCCACTCGGAGCGAGGGTCCCCACTCTGACCCCGGGTCCTTACTCGGAGCCCCGGTCCCCACTCGGAGCGCCGGTCCCCACTCGGAGCGAGGGTCCCCACTCGGAGCGAGGGTCCCCACTCGGTGCGCCGGTCCCCACTCGGAGCCCAGGTCCCCACTCAGAGCGAGGGTCCCCACTCGGCGTCCGGGTCCCCACTCGGAGCGAGGGTCCCCACTCGGAGCGTCGGTCCCCACTCGGAGCGCCGGACCCCACTCGGAGCGCCGGTCACCACTCGGAGCGAGGGTCCCCACTCGGAGCGCCGGTCCACACTCGGAGCACCGGTCCCCACTCAGAGCGAGGGTCCCCACTCGGAGCCCGGGTCCCTACTCGGAGCGAGGGTCCCCACTCGGAGCGAGGGTCCCCACTCGGAGCCCGGGTCCCCACTCGGAGCGAGGGTCCCCACTCGGAGCGCCGGTCCCCACTCGGAGCGCCGGTCCCCACTCGGAGCGCCGGTCCCCACTCGGAGCGCCGGTCCCCACTCGGAGCGAGGGTCCCCACTCTGAACACTGACCCCACTCTGACCGGGGACCCCACTCTGACCACGGACCCCACTCTGACCACGGACCCCACTCTGAACACGGACCCCACTCTGAACACGGACCCCACTCTGAACACGGACCCCACTCTGAACACGGACCCCACTCTGAACACGGACCCCACTCTGAACACGGGCCCCACTCTGAACACGGGCCCAACTCTGAACACGGGCCCCACTCTGAACACGGGCCCCACTCTGAACACGGGCCCCACTCTGAACACGGGCCCCACTCTGAACACGGGCCCCACTCTGAACACGGGCCCCACTCTGAACACGGGCCCCACTCTGAACACGGGCCCCACTCTGAACACGGGCCCCACTCTGAACACGGGCCCCACTCTGAACACGGGCCCCACTCTGAACACGGGCCCCACTCTGAACACGGGACCCCACTCTGAACACGGGCCCCACTCTGAACACGGGCCCCACTCTGAACACGGGCCCCACTCTGAACACGGGCCCCACTCTGAACACGGGCCCCACTCTGAACACGGGACCCCACTCTGAACACGGGCCCCACTCTGAACACGGGCCCCACTCTGAACACGGGCCCCACTCTGAACACGGGCCCCACTCTGAACACGGGCCCCACTCTGAACACGGGCCCCACTCTGAACACGGGCCCCACTCTGAACACGGGCCCCACTCTGAACACGGGCCCCACTCTGAACACGGGCCCAACTCTGAACACGGGCCCCACTCTGAACACGGGTCCCCACTCTGACCCCGGGTCCCCACTCGGAGCGCTGGTCCCCACTCGGAGCGCCGGTCCCCACTCGGAGTGAGGGTCCCCACTCGGAGCGCCGGGTCCCCACTCTGACCCCGGGTCCCCACTCGGAGCGCCGGTCCCCACTCGGAGCGCCGGTCCCCACTCGGAGCGAGGGTCCCCACTCGGAGCGAGGGTCCCTACTCGGAGCCCGGGTCCCCACTCGGAGCGAGGGTCCCCACTCGGAGCGCGGGTCCCCACTCGGAGCGAGTGTCCCCACTCGGAGCGCCGGTCCCCACTCGGAGCGAGGGTCCCCACTCGGAGCGCCGGTCCCCACTCGGAGCGATGGTCCCCACTCGGAGCGCCGGTCCCCACTTGGAGTGCTGGTCCCCACTCGGAGCGCCGGTCCCCACTTGGAGTGCGAATCCCCACTCGGAGCCCGGGTCCCCACTCGGAGCGAGGGTCCCCACTCGGAGCGAGGGTCCCCACTCGGACCCCGGATCCCCACTCGGAGCGCGAATCCCCACTCGGAGCGAGGGTCCCCACTCGGAGCGCCGGTCCCCACTCTGACCCCGGGTCCCCACTCGGAGCGCTAATCCCCACTCGGAGCGAGGGTCCCCACTTGGAGCGCCGGTCCCCACTCGGAGCGAGGGTCCCCACTCGGAGCGAGGGTCCCCACTCCGAGCGCTGGTCCCCATTCGTAGCGAGGGTCACCACTCGGAGCGAGGGTCCCCACTCGGAGCGCCGGTCCACACTCGGAGCACCGGTCCCCACTCGGAGCGAGGGTCCCCACTCGGAGCCCGGGTCCCCACTCGGAGCGAGGGTCCCCACTCGGAGCGCCGGTCCCCACTCGGAGCGCTGGTCCCCACTCGGAGCGAGGGTCCCCACTCTGACCCCGGGTCCTTACTCGGAGCCCCGGTCCCCACTCGGAGCGCCGGTCCCCACTCGGAGCGAGGGTCCCCACTCGGAGCGAGGGTCCCCACTCGGTGCGCCGGTCCCCACTCGGAGCCCAGGTCCCCACTCAGAGCGAGGGTCCCCACTCGGCGTCCGGGTCCCCACTCGGAGCGAGGGTCCCCACTCGGAGCGTCGGTCCCCACTCGGAGCGCCGGACCCCACTCGGAGCGCCGGTCACCACTCGGAGCGAGGGTCCCCACTCGGAGCGCCGGTCCACACTCGGAGCACCGGTCCCCACTCAGAGCGAGGGTCCCCACTCGGAGCCCGGGTCCCTACTCGGAGCGAGGGTCCCCACTCGGAGCGAGGGTCCCCACTCGGAGCCCGGGTCCCCACTCGGAGCGAGGGTCCCCACTCGGAGCGCCGGTCCCCACTCGGAGCGCCGGTCCCCACTCGGAGCGCCGGTCCCCACTCGGAGCGCCGGTCCCCACTCGGAGCGAGGGTCCCCACTCTGAACACTGACCCCACTCTGACCGGGACCCCACTCTGACCACGGACCCCACTCTGACCACGGACCCCACTCTGAACACGGACCCCACTCTGAACACGGACCCCACTCTGAACACGGACCCCACTCTGAACACGGACCCCACTCTGAACACGGACCCCACTCTGAACACGGGCCCCACTCTGAACACGGGCCCCACTCTGAACACGGGCCCCACTCTGAACACGGGCCCCACTCTGAACACGGGCCCCACTCTGAACACGGGCCCCACTCTGAACACGGGCCCCACTCTGAACACGGGCCCCACTCTGAACACGGGCCCCACTCTGAACACGGGCCCCACTCTGAACACGGGCCCCACTCTGAACACGGGCCCCACTCTGAACACGGGCCCCACTCTGAACACGGGCCCCACTCTGAACACGGGACCCCACTCTGAACACGGGCCCCACTCTGAACACGGGCCCCACTCTGAACACGGGCCCCACTCTGAACACGGGCCCCACTCTGAACACGGGCCCCACTCTGAACACGGGACCCCACTCTGAACACGGACTCCACTCTGAACACGGGCCCCACTCTGAACACGGGCCCCACTCTGAACACGGGCCCCACTCTGAACACGGGCCCCACTCTGAACACGGGCCTCCCTCTATTAACACGGGCCCCACTCTGAACACGGGCCCCACTCTGAACACGGGCCCCACTCTGAACACGGGCCCCACTCTGAACACGGGCCCCACTCTGAACACGGGCCCCACTCTGAACACGGGCCCCACTCTGAACACGGGCCCCACTCTGAACACGGGCCCCACTCTGAACACGGGCCCCACTCTGAACACGGGCACCACTCTGAACACGGGCACCACTCTGAACACGGGCCCCACTCTGAACACGGACCCCACTATGAACACGGGCCCCACTCTGAACACAGACTCCACTCTGAACACAGACCCCACTCTGAACACTGAACCAACTCTGAACACGGTCCCCCACTCTGAACACAGACCCCACTCTGAACACGGGCCCAACTCTGAACACGGACCCCACTCTGAACACGGGCCCCACTCTGAACACGGGCCCCACTCTGAACACGGGCCCCACTCTGAACACAGACCCCACTCTGAACACAGACCCCACTCTGAACACAGATCCCACTCTGAACACGGACCCCACTCTGAACACGGACCCCACTCTGAACACGGACCCCACTCTGAACACGGGCCTCCCTCTATTAACACGGGCCCCACTCTGAACACGGGCCCCACTCTGAACACGGGCCCCACTCTGAACACGGGCTCCACTCTGAACACGGGCCCCACTCTGAACACGGGCCCCACTCTGAACACGGGCCCCACTCTGAACACGGGCCCCACTCTGAACACGGGCCCCACTCTGAACACGGGCCCCACTCTGAACACGGGCCCCACTCTGAACACGGGCCCCACTCTGAACACGGGCACCACTCTGAACACGGGCACCACTCTGAACACGGGCCCCACTCTGAACACGGACCCCACTCTGAACACGGACCCCAATCTGAACACGGACCCCACTCTGAACACGGACCCCACTCTGAACACGGGCCCCACTCTGAACACGGGCCCCACTCTGAACACGGGCCCCACTCTGAACACGGGCCCCACTCTGAACACAGACCCCACTCTGAACACAGACCCCACTCTGAACACGGACCCCACTCTGAACACGGACCGCACTCTGAACACGGACCGCACTCTGAACACGGACCCCACTCTGAACACGGGCCGCACTCTGAACACGGGCCGCACTCTGAACACGGGCCGCACTCTGAACACGGGCCGCACTCTGAACACGGGCCGCACTCTGAACACGGGCCGCACTCTGAACACTGACCCCACTCTGAACACAGGCCCCACTCTGAACACAGGCCCCACTCTGAACACAGGCCCCACTCTAAACACTGACCCCACTCTGAACACGGACCCCACTCTGAACACAGACCCCCACTCTGAACACAGACCCCCACTCTGAACACAGGCCCCACTCTGAACAGAGACACCACTCTGAACACGGGCCCCACTCTGAACACGGACCCCACTCTGAACACGGGCCCCACTCTGAACACGGCCCCACTCTGAACACAGACCCCACTCTGAACACAGACCGCACTCTGAACACAGACCGCACTCTGAACACAGACCGCACTCTGAACACAGACACCACTCTGAACACAGGCCGCACTCTGATCACAGGCCGCACTCTGAACACAGGCCGCACTCTGAACACAGGCCGCACTCTGAACACAGGCCGCACTCTGAACACAGGCCGCACTCTGAACACTGACCCCACTCTGAAAACAGACCCCACCCTGAACACAGACCCCCAGTCTGAACACGGGCCCCACTCTGAACAGAGACCCCACTCTGAACACGGGCCCCACTCTGAACAGAGACCCCACTCTGAACACGGGCCCCACACTGAACACGGGCCCCACTCTGAACACGGGCCCCACTCTGAACACGGGCCCCACTCTGAACACGGGCCCCACTCTGAACACGGACCTCACTCTGAACACGGACCCCACTCTGAACACGGACCCCAATCTGAACACGGGCCCCACTCTGAAAACGGGCCCCACTCTGAACAGAGACCCCACTCTGAACACGGGCCCCACTCTGAACACGGGCCCCACTCTGAACACGGGCCCCACTCTGAACACGGGCCCCACTCTGAACACGGGCCCCACTCTGAACACGGACCCCACTCTGAACACGGGCCCCACTCTGAACACGGGCCCCACTCTGAACACGGGCCCCACTCTGAACACGGGCCCCACTCTGAACACGGGCCGCACTCTGAACACGGGCCCCAGTCTGAACACGGACCCCAGTCTGAACACGGACCCTACTCTGAACACGGACCCCACTCTGAACACGGACCCCAATCTGAACACAGACCCCACTCTGAACACAGAACCCACTCTGAACACAGACCGCACTCTGAACACAGACCGCACACTGAACACAGACCGCACTCTGAACACAGACCCCACTCTGAACACAGGCCGCACTCTGAACACAGGCCGCACTCTGAACACAGGCCGCACTCTGAACACAGGCCGCACTCTGAACACAGGCCGCACTCTGAACACTGACCCCACTCTGAACACGGGCCCCACTCTGAACAGAGACCCCCACTCTGAACACGGGCCCCACTCTGAACACGGGCCCCACTCTGAACACGGGCCCCACTCTGAACACGGGCCCCACTCTGAACACGGGCCCCACTCTGAACACGGGCCCCACTCTGAACACGGACCTCACTCTGAACACGGACCCCACTCTGAACACGGACCCCAATCTGAACACGGGCCCCACTCTGAATACGGGCCCCACTCTGAACAGAGACCCCACTCTGAACACGGGCCCCACTCTGAACACGGGCCCCACTCTGAACACGGGCCCCACTCTGAACAAGGGCCCCACTCTGAACACGGGCCCCACTCTGAACACGGGCCCCACTCTGAACACGGGCCCCACTCTGAACACGGGCCCCACTCTGAACACGGGCCCAACTCTGAACACGGGCCCCACTCTGAACACGGGTCCCCACTCTGACCCCGGGTCCCCACTCGGAGCGCTGGTCCCCACTTGGAGCGCCGGTCCCCACTCGGAGTGAGGGTCCCCACTCGGAGCGCCGGGTCCCCACTCTGACCCCGGGTCCCCACTCGGAGCGCCGGTCCC
>JASTWF010001297.1:0-93689 GCA_030390025.1 Squalus acanthias | reverse complement strand
CCCCCCCCCCCCTTCTCTCTCTCTCTCACCTCTGTAACGGAGCCCTGTTTTCGCGTGGTCCCTGTTCCGTTTCCAAATCCAGAACAGGAACCCGGTCCCAATGAGGATCACGGTCCACTTCCTGATCCCTGGGACGTTGCAGATCGGGTTCCATGTCCCGATCCAGGTGCCGGTGCTCATACATGTCCCGATCCAGGTGCCGGTGCTAATCCATGTACCGATAACCGGCCGCTCAGACATCGCTTCAACCGAGCAAGAGGCAGGATCAGCGGACTGACCCCGGAAGCCCACTGACCCGCCCTCTCTCTCTCTCTCTCTCTCTCCACCCCCATTGGTCCCAGTGCACAGCCTGCCTTCCATTGGCCCAGCGACCTGTCACTCAGTCCCGCCCAGCCAGTGAGCTCCAGTCGTTGCTGATTGGCGCTCACACCCCACGAGTGCGGTAGCGCAGTGGTAATGTCACTGGGCTGGTAATCAGAGATAACAGCAGAGAAACACTCAGCAGGCCAGGCAGCATCCGTGGCGAGAGAAACAGAGTATTGGCCCAGAAATTGATCTCGCTCTGTTCCCGCGGGGGTAAGGCCTCCCCGCGATCTCTCACTCCGCTTGTGCTTTTTCTGATCCAGCTCGCACGAACTTGATGTTCCAGACATCAGCTGGGCAGTGCTTGCATATCCCACCGGCGTAGTGAATTCGTGCGAGCTGTGGGATCACGTGACTCAGTTAGAGCCAATGGCAGCACACCATCTTCCATTCATAAGTCTCGCAGCATGGCTGTTAAATCTATGAATCTTACACCCCCCAAAATAACAGCTAAACCTCAATTAAATTTTTTAAAAAACCATCACATTAATAAAATAAGTATAGTTAATTAAATTAACCATTTTAAATAAAAAATTAAATTTTTGAAAAAATTTAAAATCTTTTAAAAAGTTATAAAAATAAAGATATACCTGTTAAAAAAAATTCAAAAAAATACTTAATTCACTACTTACCTTGTTAAAAGTGGGTCTTACTCCTCCTTTTTCCATTTCTAAAATCTTCCGTACTTACCTGCGCGTCCAAAGCATGAAGTGCACAGCGTGCGCGCTGCACCGAGGAACCGCCCCCTTTTCAAAAGACCAATTGCCGGTTTTCAGCGCATGCGCAGGGCATGCAGAAAACCGGCAATTGGAGTGGGAATACGCGAGAGTACGCAGTGCGTACTCTCGCGTCGCGGGATGAATTTTTGGCCCAATGTTTCAGGTCCAAGACCTTTCGTCAGAACTGGAAAAGGCTGGAGATGGAACAGATTTTAAGCAGGTGCAGAGACCGAGGGCGGGGAGGAATTGAAGGAACATACTGTGCTTATGTAAGAGGCATTCGGCCCAGAAATTGGAGTTCGATGGTTGCCGCGGGGGTAAGGATCCCCCGTGATATCGCACTCCGCGCCTACCTTTATGCTTTTGGCCCACACGAACTTCGGGTCCTGGGCCTCTCCCTGGTGCCGGCGCGCAGTGTGTGCATGTCCCAGAGGCGCAGTTAGTGCGATGTGACCTCTGGGATCACGTGGGCCAGTTAGAGCCAATGGCAGCACACCATCTTTCATTCATAGGGGTAGAAATTAGGTCGCGCCCCATTTGGGGCGCAAATATCGTCCGGACGCAAATATTAGCGCCTGGCGCTAATTATCGGCACTGACAGGAAACTTCACTTTTACCGCCCCGGGAGGTGAGTGGAGCGCTAAAGCAGGCGCTGCACACCTCTCTTAAGGCGCAAAGGGCGAGCAGTGAGGCGCTAACTCGGAGCGCTGGCGAAGCTCATGTAATGTCAGTCAGCAATGGAACACACACACAATGGCATGGGCCAGTTCTTAAAGGGGATGGTTAATATTGCTTTCCATCCACATCCTGTTCATTGCAGCCTTGAATCTCGGCCTGGAGAGACTTGCACATCAAATGTGCTGGAAAGTACAATGGAGAGTACCAGGCAAAGAGCTCAGAGTGCAGCTCCCACAGTCTCTGCTAAATCGATACAAGGAATGGCAAATCAAAATGAACCTGCAAAGTGCTGCTCAGTACCCAAAACTCCTTCACACAACGTTGAATCTCTCCAGAAGTCTCTCCCTCTCTCTCTCAGAATGCGTAGTTCAAAAATGCCACCAACAATAAAAGACAGGAAGAGGCCCCCTTTAAATAGCGCCCCCCCCAGCCCCACAGCGATTGATAGCGTTCCAGTCTTCTGGTCGTTGGAAGCGCCAGGCGGTAAGGCAGGGGGCGCCACTCAATTTCTGCTACGGGGCGCCACAAGGGCGTTGCACCATGGAATGACGTCACAATCTGCGCACGCAGGTGGTCGCAGCGGTAAGTTTTAGCGCCGCCGCACAATCTCAAGTTAAGTTCTCGAGCGGCGCAAACATCGCTGCGCCCGGGCATTAGCGGCTTTGCGCCCCATTAGCGCCCTCTTAAGGCGCTAACGGGAGGCGCAACCAAGTGAATTTTTACCCCATAGTTTTGACAGCAAGAGCTGTCAAAACTATGAATACAACAAGCCCCCAAAAGAACAGCTAAACCTCAATTAAATTTTAAAAAAAGCCATCACATTAATAAAATAACTATAGTTAAATAAATAAACACTTTAAACAAAAAATTAAATTTTTCAAAAAATTTAAATTCTTTTTAAAAGTTATAAAAATAAACTTACCTTTCTTTAAAGTCTCTAAAAAAGATAAACCTGTTGAAAAAAATTTAAAATAATACTTAATTAACTACTTACCTTGTTAAAAGGGGGTCCAACGCCTGCTTTCTTTATGTGTAAAATCTTCACCACTTACCTGCGCGTTCAAACCTGAAAAAAAAACTAAGTGCGCTGCGTGCGCACAACCTGTAGCGCGCACGTGGTTCACTTAGGAACCACCCCCTTCGCAATACCTGAAGTGTCGGTTTCCCGCGCATGCGCAGTGCATGCAGGTAACCGGCAATTCGGGACCTAATACGCGAGAGTACACAGTGCGTAATCTCCCGTATTACGTCTAATTTTTGGGCCATTATGCTGCAAATGGGAATGGCAAAATCATACAGCATGAAAAATGGGGGCCGAGGTTATGGTCCGAAATTGTTGAACTCAATGTTGAGTCCAGAAGGCTGTAAAGTGCCTAATCGAAAGATGAGGTGCTGTTCCTCGAGCTTACGTTGAGCTTCATTGGAACAGTGTAAGAGGCCGAGGACAGAGAGGTCAGAGTGGGAGTGGAGCGGAGAATTAAAGTGACAGGCGACTGGAAGCTCGGGGTCCCCCTTACGGACTGAACGGAGGTGTTCCGCAAAGCGGTCGCCTAATCTGCGTTTGGTCTCCCCAATGTAGAGGAGACCGCATCATGAGCACTGAATACAGTATACTACATTGCAAGAAGTACAAGTAAATCGCTGTTTCACCTGGAACGGGTGTTTGGGGCCCTGGACAGTGGGAAGTGGGGAGGTATAAGGGCAGGTGTTGCATCCCCAGCAGACTAAAGCTGCGTGGCTGCAAGTGGCCCAAGAGGTAAACGCAATTTCTATGTGCAGTAGAACCTGGCTGCAGTGCAGGAACAGGTTTCATGACCTTTTCCGCACAGGAAAAGTGAGTATGACTTTCCCATCACCCTCAATCTGATCCCCATCGCCTCTCCTCACCAGCACTCTGCTTTGCCAACCTCTTCCTCCACATCCCACTTGACCCTTACATCCCTGCACCCTTACCCATTCCCTCTCTCTCTATGGTCACATTCACTTAACTATTCAACCATGCAGCCCTCACACTCCCTATCACTGTGATGCAATGACAACAACTTACAACACACAGGGAGGGCCCTTTGTCTCCTTCTAAGCATTTATGCTATGGATTCTTTCCACTCACTCTTCAATCTTACTCAAACTCCACTTGTGTCCCTCATTGTAGGAAAAGAGAGCTCACAATAAGAGGGAACGAGCCATGACAGGAGGAGGGCCACCCTCAGTAGCCCAGCTCACCCCCTGGGAGGAGGTGGCCCTGGAGATCGCCGGAGTGGAGGACGATTCGCAAGTGGGGGACGGACAGACGGGCGCATCACAGCAAGCTGGTGACAGAATAGTTTAGCATCTCATTGATATTGCATGAGTGACTGATAATGATTCTGATGCTTTAACAGATTGACTTATGATCATCTGCACAATTCAATGTGCATGCAACCTTTACCTCACATCTCTAACTCTTTCCTTTACTCCCCCACAGGACCATCGAGAGCCCCCATCCCCACTGTCCTGGAGGAACAGCCTGAGCCTCAAGACTCCTCAGAGGAAGCTGCAACCTCTGAGGGCGCAGCGTCAGCAGAATTCAGCGCACCCAGCACCAGCGCAGACATTCACACCTCGGTGGTACCTTCGGGACATAGAGTAGTGTTGGCACCTGGTGTATCACAGCTCACAAGTGAGCATCAGCAGATGGTGGAGGCAGGGACAGCAGTGGAGAGTCCTCGTCGGAGGGCGCAGGACTCTGCCAGCTCGGCTCAGCTGCATGTGGACCCTGTGCCTCCGGGTCCATCCAGAAGGAGAGCCGTGCTGGAACTCCAGAACAGGTGCAGGAGTCTCTGGCAGGTTTTGTCTCCAGGGTCGCTGCGAGTGTGGAGCGGATGGAGGAGTCCATCGCGAACATGAGCAGAGCCTTTGTGGAGGCATTGGCGCATGAACGCATCACCATGGAAAGGATGGCAACCTCCGTGGAAAGGCTGGCTACCATAGCCATGGAGGAGCTTAGTCGCCAGGTTTGAAAACATGGTCATTGTACAGAATAGACTGACATCTCTTGAGGAGCGATGGTCAGCTATTGAGCAGAGAAACCAGACCTTCATGGAAGTCCTCTGGAGTAGGACTTCCAGTGCAGAAACGGGTCCTCATGGCCCCCCTGAAGTGCAGCAAGGTGCTGCCAAGCCACTTGCTAGCTCTGAAGTGGGGCTGACCCATGAGAGGGATGTTGGTGGCAGACAACAAGGAAGTGGGGGCTCCTCTCCAAGCGCTCACATGACCATGCCACTGCAAAGCCCTCGGTCAGAGCCCCACCAGAGTCCTCACCCAACTGAGATGGGCGTCTCAGCCCCTGCACAGCCGCAGGAGCAGCAGACTGTTGCCGAGCCCTCACAGGTTCGCAACCCCAGAGGACGGCCGCCAAAGGTGTCGTGACAGGAGCAACAAGAAAGTGAGCAAGGGGCCTCCATATCTGCTGAAGCCACAGGGGAAGCACCACGTAGGAGCACGCGTAAGAGGAAGATAAAGCACAAGTAGTCACAATGGTAGTCACTTGGGTGTTCTGTTATATTGATTTTTGACAAGCCATCCTTGAATTGTTGTTATAAACAGATCTGATGGCAAACTGTTGAAGTTGTGGCCTGTGTCATTTCGCAAATGGGACTTCCACATTGAGAGCTTAGAGCGACTTGCAATTGTCAGTATGGTAGTCAGAGTGATAGAAATCCGCAGGTTCTTGTCCACTGTCGATGCTCTGGTAAGAAGATGCGAGGCAAAAGTGTTTGATTCTGCAGGCTAAGTAAATCTGGCCAACATGAGTGCGTCCCTTGCATCTCGGGCAGCAATGTGGTCGCGCGCTGGTGCCTTCTGGCCTGTGCAGCTTCAGGTGGGTGAGCAGCAGCTTGACGCTCCTGTTATTGCTCCTGCTGTTGGTGGTGCTGTTGTTCAGGGTTCTGCTGCTGCCACGGCTAGTCTTCATCCGAATCTGATGTCCAGGAGGAAAGGAAATAAATGGTTCCCATGCTTCTGGTATATGCCTCAGTTGAGGAAGCGCTCAGTCAAGGTGGGGAGAGGGGTTTCCCAGGAGGTCACACTGGAGATGGGTGTCAGGCTCCAAACTTCCACAACAATGAGTAGGCCTGCTAAAAGTTCCCCCAGACCTGAGACAACAACGTTCTGCCACCTGCAAATGATGATTGGTGAAAACTCCTTTTTAATGGTGGAGCTGCAGCTGTTAGTAAGCAATCCACTTGTGAGCCCGCCAGGATTAACTGGCGTGTTCCAGAGGAGACGTGCAGGACGGGGGGAATGTGTTAAAATCAGAAAGGCCTCAAAATGGGATTATAGAGGCAATTAACTGGTTCTTAAGGGACTTAAGGGCCTATCCTGCCTCTTGGGGGCAGGATGGAAACGGGGTCTGAAACCCCAAATGTGGGAAAATTGCTCAGAGGCGGGATTGGACCCACCTGCGTTTTTTGCGATTTTGACAACTCACACGCCTCCAAACCTGCCTCACTAATGTCCTACAGGGTCGTTAAGAGTCAATCACATTGGTGTGGGTCTGGAGTCACATCTAGGCCAGACCGGGTAAGGACGGCAGATTTCCTTCCCTAAAGGACATTAGTGAACCAGTTGGGTTTTATGACAATCCGACAGCTTCATGGTCACTTTTACTGAGAGCAGCATTTTATTTAGAGATTTCAAAAACTGAATTCCGATTCTCAAACTGCCCACGGTGGGATTTGAACTCACATCATCTGGATCATTAGTCCAGGCCTCTGGATCATTAGTCCAGGCCTCTGGATCATTAGTCCAGGCCTCTGGATTATTAGTCCAGTAAAGTAACCATGACAACACCGTACCCCGAAATCTATTTATGTACATGCATTTTTTTTATTTAGTCAGTGAACTGAGTCAGAAGATCGTGGGTTCAAGTCCCACTCCAGAGACTTGAGCACATAATCCAGGCTGACACACCCAGTGCCAGTACTGAGGGAGCGCC
This sequence comes from Squalus acanthias, assembly GCA_030390025.1. Classification (NCBI taxonomy): domain Eukaryota; kingdom Metazoa; phylum Chordata; class Chondrichthyes; order Squaliformes; family Squalidae; genus Squalus; species Squalus acanthias. The sequence continues at coordinate 86,954 of JASTWF010001297.1, read as the reverse complement.
GCACTGTCGGAGGGGCAGTACTGAGGGAGCGCCGCACTGTCGGAGGGGCAGTACTGAGGGAGTGCCGCACTGTCGGAGGTGCCATCTTTCGGATGAGATGTTAAACCAAGGCCCCGTCTGCCCTCTCAGGTGGTTGTAATAGTGGACACTATTTCGAAGAAGAGCAGGGGAGTTCTCCCCGGTGTCTTGGGCCAATATTTATCCCTCAACCAACATCACTAAAATAGATGATCTGGTCATTATCACATTGCTGTTTGTGGGAGCTTGCTGTGCGCAAATTGGTTGCCACATTTCCTACATGACAACAGTGACTACACTTCAAAAGTACATCATTGTCTGTGAAGCACTTTGGGATGTCCTGATGTCATGAAAGTCACTATATAAATGCAAGTCTTTTAAAAAATTATTTAACAGCTCAGGTCCTACAAGTTAAACTCGTTAAAGTTTTGGGATCCATCCGGTTGGAATTTCCTGAATGATGCAGATCAGGCAAAGAAAGTATTGTTGATGATCCTGGAAGGAAGGGTGCCACCAGGAACCAACGTGAGTTTACCTACCTATTTCACACTTTTACGATGTACCATTTTAGAGAGTCTCATTAAACTAAAAAAAAACCTTTGGAGTGAAACACGAGCAATATTTACAGAAAAAAGCTTCCGATATGTCAGCGGGCAGCACTCTTGCCTCTGAGTCAGAAGGTTGTGGTCTCAAGTCCCACTCCAGAGACTTGAGCCCATAATCTAGGCTAACACTCCCAGTGCAGTACTGAGGGAGCGCCGCACTGTCGGAGGGGCAGTACTGAGGGAGCACCGCACTGTCGGAGGGGCAGTACTGAGGGAGCGCCACACTGTCGGAGGGGCAGTACTGAGGGAGCGCCGCACTGTCTGAGGGGCAGTACTGAGGGAGCGCCGCACTGTCAGAGGGGCAGTGCTGAGGGAGCGCCGCACTGTCGGAGGGACAGTACTGAGGGAGCGCCGCACTGTCGGAGGGGCAGTACTGAGGGTGCGCTGCACTGTCGGAGGGGCAGTACTGAGGGAGCGCCGCACTGTCGGAGGGGCAGTACTGAGGGAGCGCCGCACTTTCGGAGGAGCAGTACTGAGGGAGCACTGCACTGTCTGAGGGTCAGTACTGAGGGAGAGCCGCACTGTCGGAGGGGCAGTACTGAGGGTGCGCTGCACTTTCGGAGGAGCAGTACTGAGGGAGCACTGCACTGTCTGAGGGGCAGTACTGAGGGAGAGCCGCACTGTCGGAGGGACAGTACTGAGGGAGCACTGCACTGTCAGAGGGGCAGTGCTGAGGGAGCGCCGCACTGTCGGAGGGGCAGTACTGAGGGAGCGCCGCACTGTCGGAGGGGCAGTACTGAGGGAGCGCCGCACTGTCGGAGGGGCAGTACTGAGGGAGCGCCGCACTGTCGGAGGGGCAGTACTGAGGGAGCGCCGCACTGTCGGAGGGGCAGTACTGAGGGAGCGCCGCACTGTCGGAGGGGCAGTACTGAGGGAGCGCCGCACTGTCGGAGGGGCAGTACTGAGGGAGCGCCGCATTGTCGGAGGGGCAGTACTGAGGGAGCGCCGCACTGTCGGAGGGGCAGTACTGAGGGAGTGCTGCACTGTCGGAGGGGCAGTACTGAGGGAGTTCTGCACTGTCGGAGGGGCAGTCTTTCAGATGAGACGTTAAACTGATACCCTGTCTGCCCTCTCAGGTGAACGTAAAAGATCCCACGGCACTATTCAACGAAGAGCAGGGGAGTTGTCTCCTGTGACGGGACCAATATTTATCCCACAAACAACCCCTAAAACAGATGATCTGGTCATGGTTCCATTGCTGTTTGTGTGACCTTGCTATATGCAAATTAGCTGCCACGTTTTCTACATTACAACAGTGACTACACTTCAAAGGTACTTAATCTCAGTACTGGCACTGGGAGTGTCAGCCTAGATTATGGGCTCAAGTCTCTGGAGTGGGACTTGAGCACACTGGATACAGCAAAGGCTATGGGCCCCGACAACATCCCGGCTATCGTGCTTGTGCTGCAGATCTAGCCGCGTCTCTGGTCAAGCTGTTCCAGTACAGCTCCAACACTGGCATCTATCCGACAATGTGAAATACTGCCCAGGTATGTCATGTCCACAAAAGCAGGACAAATCCAATCCGGCCAATTACTGCCCCATCAGTCTGTTGTGGAGTGTTTTAAACCAACACTCGACACAAGGGTTTAGATTGATAGTCAAGTTGTCTTTATTACACCAGTGGGGAGACAGTCTGCTCTGTTTTAGCCAGACTTCTCCAAATTGTTACAGCAAACACTACATTTTTATACATTACAATAAGCACGGTGGCCTCATGCTAAATTAATTCCTGCCACCTGATTGGACCTTGGCCCGCAGGCACCTTCACGGATTGGTTACGAATCTTAATATAAACATGTGTAAGCTGCCTCCTCAATCAATCCCTCAAACTGCTGAATGCTGATTAAAAGATACCGTGGGATGTAACCGAGGTAATAAAGTTCTTACGGGCAGTTGAAATGCTGGACATCCTGTCTCCACTTAATTGCTTTTTAGTCTTCAAAGGTCAGTATAGATGTGATCCTTCAGGTTAGCCCCTGTCTTTTTATACTATTCAGTGAAACTGTCAGCGATGTCAGTTTAACTCTTTCCCCACTGCAATCCCCCCTTTTGGTACTTGGCCCTTGCCCAAGTTAAACCACATGTATAAGCATCGCTGTGCCTCCTTCCCCATGCGGTGATCAGGCGCTGGTTCGGGAGGCCCTGCATACCCATCATGTTTAGAGCTAACTTGTGTTTTCCAGCTCTTTCCGACTCACTTTAGCTCTTTGTTTGGTCCGTTTCTTTTTACAAGCGGTGCATGCTGCTATTCCCCATCCTATAGCCATGACTAACTGTACTATCACTAATATATAAGAAATGATGCGGATCCATGGGTGTATGTTGACATTCATTCCCCAATCCCACAGCTTCTCGAACCACGGGACTTCCTGTAGCTCTACCTCTATGTCCCTTTCTAATTCCCCAAGATTCCTTTGCAACACTCTGTATTGTTTCACCATCTTACTTAAATCCTCTTTCATTTCTTGCAGATCCTCTTGCAGGCGGGGTATTGGGGCCCCTACCGGGTCTTCATAATTAACCAACTCGTCTTTTAGACTATCTGTCACATTTAGTTTTATCTCCTCCCTTGAATGTACATACACCAATCTGGTGTGTCCAATTGTCACAGGGATCTTTGGCGTAAAGCAGTAGTTAGGCATTGTGATTGCACATACAAGGTTACTATATTGGTACTCAGTCTCTGTGGTGGCTATACAATACTCCCCTTCTCCCCAATATCCTGAGTGGGTGTGATGGTGATCAACATGTGATAATTCCAACACACACCCCTCTGTCTTATTATAGCCGCACTCATCCTTAGGGCCTTCTCCTACCGGATGTGGGCATATTATCAGCGTGCCTTTCCCGTGGCATCCGTTTAGGGAGACTCCTCTCATAGTACCATTCTTCCTGATGGCATAGGTATCAATTGGATAGTATTGGTGGGATGTCTCGCCCCTCACTATGCCTATGTTTGTTACCTGGTACTGTGGGTATGGAGTCGTGTCTAGTCCCACCACTGGTATCAGGAGTACCATGCCTATCATGACGTCACTTCTGCTTTACATTTTTGTATCACTGGATATACTCTGGTCATCCCTTTGAGGATGCAAGCACTCAGAGGGCCTGGATTCTGGCTCAGGCCATGGAGCTGTGTGCTGTTAATCCAGTCTGGTACCTCGCCTCGCTGTATCTGTGCCAGATTATGTTTTAACTGTCCGGTGATCCAATGGCCACAGGCATGACACAAGCCTCTCCCTACCCCGTCTTTTGCCTGTTCCTCATCTCTATGGTTTAGTTTGTTGATAATGCTAGCATGGTCCTCTATAACCTTGATTCCCTCGAGTAATTTCCTTATCGTGTGTCCTCCCAACTCTGATCCTTGTCGAACCAAACCAGTTTCCTTCTCTAAAATCTGTTGTATTACCCTTTGTAGTTGTTCCACACGACTCTGGACTCCTTGTATATCTAGGGCATTAATGAATGATGTCCCCGTGTTTATTCCCGTGAGTATGTCGGTTCCTAAGCTCCTCTTAATCCTTTGGTGGAATGCAGCATGTCCCCTGAAACTAGTGGCCCCTGTCGCATCAGCAGCTTGGTGAATTACATTCTTCATCAGATATGCATACAATTCTCTAGTTTTAGTGAACCATTCACAATATCCTGGCCATTGTAACATAGTTCAGTTCCTTAGTACAATATCGTGTCTCCCGTTACCATACAATTGTTCTCCCTCGGTAAATAATACGAGTCCATTCATAGGTCCAGGTTTCATATCTGGACATTGTAGCATCCTCGGTTCGCTTGTCTCTTCTTTCTGTGTATTGGGAGCCGTGGATGAGACTCCGAATGTGATTGTTCCATTAAAACATGGTGCTTCCTCATCATGTACTTGTCGTGTAATGTGGGATGTCCCTTCGCTTATTTCGTGTCCTAGCAGTAATCCCACCTTCATGGTGAAGTTTCCCTGTAAATTAAGCAGAAGCCTGGTCGTCACCAGAGGTTAGTTTATCTCCGGTGTTTATTCCATTGTTCCTGTGGGATTTAAGATCAGATGGGTTATTGCTATATCGTTTTAGTTGGGTCCAATGTTTCCATCTACCCTTTCCCCTCATATCTATACATGCGCACGTATCACTGGTCATGATAACCTCAAATGGTCTGGTCCATCTAGGTGAGAACCCCGATCTCTCTGGCGATATTTTAACAAATACCTGCTCGCCCACCTTGGGTAGGGGCTCCGAGGCCCCCTGCTTTTGTGTAATTTTATCTCTGATGTCTTGTTGTTCTTTAACTTCTTGTTTGAGCTCCTTCAATTGATTATCCAATGTTTGTACGTATTTCCTAATTTTATCTTTTGAGGGTCCTAGTCCCTCGCTACCAGATGCTACTCCTTCCGGTAGACACATTGCTCGTCCAGTCATGAGTTCATATGGTGTCAGTCTGGTCACCCTGTTTGGGGTGGCTCTCAGCCTCATCAGGATACACGGAAGGACATCCAGCCATCCCTGTCCGGTTTCGGCTATGGCCTTGCTTAAGGCTGTTTTCAGGGTTCTGTTCATTGGCTCTACCATGCCTGAGCTTTGCGGATGATAGGGGATGTGGAACTTCTGTCTTACTCCTAGTAACTTACAAGCTTCTTTCATTACCTTTCCCGTAAAGTGGGTACCTTGATCTGAATCTATTTGCAATGGGACCCCCCCATCTCGGTATCACGTCGTATGCAAATATTCGGGCCACAGTCTGAGCACTGCAGTCTCTGGTGGGGAATGCTTCCACCCACCTTGTAAACTGGTCTATGATCACTAGGCAGTATTTCTTCCCTCTACTGTTATTCTACCTACTGCTATTGGTGTAGCATCTCTGTGTCCGCTGCTGCTCTTGTTGCCTGATCAGCTAACATATTTCCTTTTTGTTGCTCGCTCACTATCTTGCGGTGTGCCTTTATTTTAATCACTGCTACCTCTTCTGCTCCTTTTACCACTTCTACAGGGGGAGACCAGGCAGCACGATCCTAATTGGGCCGGTATCAATGGTGATATTTAAAAGGGGGAGACCAGGCAGCACGATCCTAATTGGAGGCGGTATCAATGGTGATATTTAAACAGGGGGAGACCAGGCAGCACGGTCCTAATTGGAGGCGGTATCAATGGTGATATTTAAACAGGGGGAGACCAGGCAGCACGATCCTAATTGGGCCGGTATCAATGGTGGTGATATTTAAACAGGGGGAGACCAGGCAGCACGGTCCTAATTGGAGGCCGTATCAATGGTGATATTTAAACAGGGGGAGACCAGGCAGCACGGTCCTAATTGGGGGCGGTATCAATGGTGATATTTAAACAGGGGGAGACCAGGCAGCACGGTCCTAATTGGAGGCCGTATCAATGGTGATATTTAAACAGGGGGAGACCAGGCAGCACGGTCCTAATTGGAGGCGGTATCAATGGTGATATTTAAAAGGGGGAGACCAGGCAGCACGGTCCTAATTGGAGGCGGTATCAATGGTGGTGATATTTAAACAGGGGGAGACCAGGCAGCACGGTCCTAATTGGAGGCGGTATCAATGGTGGTGATATTTAAACAGGGGGAGACCAGGCAGCACGGTCCTAATTGGGGGTGGTATCAATGGTGATATTTAAACAGGGGGAGACCAGGCAGCACGGTCCTAATTGGGGGCGGTATCAATGGTGGTGATATTTAAACAGGGGGAGACCAGGCAGCACGGTCCTAATTGGGCCGGTATCAATGGTGATATTTAAACAGGGGGAGACCAGGCAGCACGGTCCTAATTGGGGGTGGTATCAATGGTGATATTTAAACAGGGGGAGACCAGGCAGCACGGTCCTAATTGGAGGTGGTATCAATGGTGGTGATATTTAAACAGGGGGAGACCAGGCAGCACGGTCCTAATTGGGGGTGGTATCAATGGTGATATTTAAACAGGGGGAGACCAGGCAGCACGGACCTAATTGGAGGCGGTATCAATGGTGGTGATATTTAAACAGGGGGAGACCAGGCAGCACGGACCTAATTGGAGGCGGTATCAATGGTGGTGATATTTAAACAGCGGGAGACCAGGCAGCACGGTCCTAATTGGAGGCGGTATCAATGGTGATATTTAAACAGGGGGAGACCAGGCAGCACGGTCCTAATTGGGGGTGGTATCAATGGTGATATTTAAACAGGGGGAGACCAGGCAGCACGGACCTAATTGGAGGCGGTATCAATGGTGGTGATATTTAAACAGGGGGAGACCAGGCAGCACGGACCTAATTGGAGGCGGTATCAATGGTGGTGATATTTAAACAGCGGGAGACCAGGCAGCACGGTCCTAATTGGAGGCGGTATCAATGGTGATATTTAAACAGGGGGAGACCAGGCAGCACGGTCCTAATTGGAGGCGGTATCAATGGTGGTGATATTTAAACAGGGGGAGACCAGGCAGCACGGTCCTAATTGGGGGCGGTATCAATGGTGGTGATATTTAAACAGGGGGAGACCAGGCAGCACGGACCTAATTGGAGGCGGCATCAATGGTGGTGATATTTAAACAGGGGGAGACCAGGCAGCACGGCCCTAATTGGAGGCGGTATCAATGGTGGTGATATTTAAACAGGGGGAGACCAGGCAGCACGGTCCTAATTGGAGGCGGTATCAATGGTCGTGATATTTAAACAGGGGGAGACCAGGCAGCACGGTCCTAATTGGTGGCGGTATCAATGGTGATATTTAAACAGCGGAAGACCAGGCAGCACGGTTCTAATTGGAGGCGGTATCAATTGTGATATTTAAACAGGGGGAGACCAGGCAGCACGGTCCTAATTGGAGGCGGTATCAATGGTGGTGATATTTAAACAGGGGGAGACCAGGCAGCACGGTCCTAATTGGAGGCGGTATCAATGGAGATATTTAAACAGCGGGAGACCAGGCAGCACGGTCCTAATTGGAGGCGGTATCAATGGTGGTGATATTTAAACAGGGGGAGACCAGGCAGCACGGTCCTAATTGGAGGCGGTATCAATGGAGATATTTAAACAGCGGGAGACCAGGCAGCACGGTCCTAATTGGAGGCGGTATCAATGGTGGTGATATTTAAACAGGGGGAGACCAGGCAGCACGGTCCTAATTGGGGGCGGTATCAATGGTGGTGATATTTAAACAGGGGAGACCAGGCAGCACGGTCCTAATTGGAGGCGGTATCAATGGTGGTGATATTTAAACAGGGGAGACCAGGCAGCACGGTCCTAATTGGAGGCGGTATCAATGGTGGTGATATTTAAACAGGGGGAGACCAGGCAGCACGGTCCTAATTGGAGGCGGTATCAATGGTGGTGATATTTAAACAGGGGGAGACCAGGCAGCACGGTCCTAATTGGAGGCGGTATCAATGGTGGTGATATTTAAACAGGGGGAGACCAGGCAGCACGATCCTAATTGGAGGCGGTATCAATGGTGATATTTAAACAGGGGATACCAGGCAGCACGGTCCTAATTGGGGGCGGTATCAATGGTGGTGATATTTAAACAGGGGGAGACCAGGCAGCACGGTCCTAATTGGAGGCGGTATCAATGGTGGCGATATTTAAACAGGGGAGACCAGGCAGCACGGTCCTAATTGGAGGCGGTATCAATGGTGGTATTTAAACAGGGGGAGACCAGGCAGCACGGTCCTAATTGGAGGCGGTGTCAATGGTGATATTTAAACAGGGGAGACCAGGCAGCACGGTCCTAATTGGAGGCGGTATCAATGGTGGTGATATTTAAACAGCGGGAGACCAGGCAGCACGGTCCTAATTGGAGGCGGTATCAATGGTGATATTTAAACAGGGGGAGACCAGGCAGCACGGTCCTAATTGGAGGCGGTATCAATGGTGGTGATATTTAAACAGGGGGAGACCAGGCAGCACGGACCTAATTGGCGGCGGTATCAATGGTGGCGATATTTAAACAGCGGGAGACCAGGCAGCACGGTCCTAATTGGAGGCGGTATCAATGGTGGTGATATTTAAACAGGGGGAGACCAGGCAGCACAGTCCTAATTGGAGGCGGTATCAATGGTGGTGATATTTAAACAGGGGAGACCAGGCAGCACGGTCCTAATTGGAGGCGGTATCAATGGTGGTGGTATTTAAACAGGGGGAGACCAGGCAGCACGGTCCTAATTGGAGGCGGTATCAATGGTGGTGATATTTAAACAGGGGAGACCAGGCAGCACGGTCCTAATTGGAGGCGGTATCAATGGTGATATTTAAACAGGGGGAGACCAGGCAGCACGGTCCTAATTGGAGGCGGTATCACTGGTGGTGATATTTAAACAGCGGGAGACCAGGCAGCACGGTCCTAATTGGAGGCGGTATCAATGGTGATATTTAAACAGTGGGAGACCAGGCAGCACGGTCCTAATTGGAGGCGGTATCAATGGTGATATTTAAACAGGGGGAGACCAGGCAGCACGGTCCTAATTGGGGCCGGTATCAATGGTGATATTTAAACAGGGGGAGACCAGGCAGCACGGTCCTAATTGGAGGTGGTATCAATGGTGGTGATATTTAAACAGGGGGAGACCAGGCAGCACGGTCCTAATTGGGGGCGGTATCAATGGTGATATTTAAACAGGGGGAGACCAGGCAGCACGGTCCTAATTGGAGGCGGTATCAATGGTGGTGATATTTAAACAGGGGGAGACCAGGCAGCACGGTCCTAATTGGAGGCGGTATCAATGGTGGCGATATTTAAACAGCGGGAGACCAGGCAGCACGGTCCTAATTGGAGGCGGTATCAATGGTGGTGATATTTAAACAGGGGGAGACCAGGCAGCACGGTCCTAATTGGAGGCGGTATCAATGGTGATATTTAAACAGGGGGAGACCAGGCAGCACGGTCCTAATTGGAGGCGGTATCAATGGTGGTGATATTTAAACAGGGGAGACCAGGCAGCACGGTCCTAATTGGAGGCGGTATCAATGGTGGTGATATTTAAACAGGGGGAGACCAGGCAGCACGGTCCTAATTGGAGGCGGTATCAATGGTGATATTTAAACAGGGGGAGACCAGGCAGCACGGTCCTAATTGGAGGCGGTATCAATGGTGGTGATATTTAAACAGGGGGAGACCAGGCAGCACGGTCCTAATTGGAGGCGGTATCAATGGTGGTGATATTTAAACAGGGGGAGACCAGGCAGCACGGTCCTAATTGGAGGCGGTATCAATGGTGGTGATATTTAAACAGGGGAGACCAGGCAGCACGGTCCTAATTGGAGGCGGTATCAATGGTGGTGTATTTAAACAGGGGGAGACCAGGCAGCACGGTCCTAATTGGAGGCGGTATCAATGGTGGTGATATTTAAACAGGGGAGACCAGGCAGCACGGTCCTAATTGGAGGCGGTATCAATGGTGATATTTAAACAGGGGGAGACCAGGCAGCACGGTCCTAATTGGAGGCGGTATCAATGGTGGTGATATTTAAACAGGGGAGACCAGGCAGCACGGTCCTAATTGGAGGCGGTATCAATGGTGATATTTAAACAGGGGGAGACCAGGCAGCACGGTCCTAATTGGGGCGGTATCAATGGTGGTGATATTTAAACAGGGGGAGACCAGGCAGCACGGTCCTAATTGGAGGCGGTATCAATGGTGATATTTAAACAGGGGGAGACCAGGCAGCACGGTCCTAATTGGAGGCGGTATCAATGGTGGTGATATTTAAACAGGGGGAGACCAGGCAGCACGGTCCTAATTGGAGGCGGTATCAATGGTGATATTTAAACAGGGGGAGACCAGGCAGCACGGTCCTAATTGGAGGCGGTATCAATGGTGGTGATATTTAAACAGGGGGAGACCAGGCAGCACGGTCCTAATTGGAGGCGGTATCAATGGTGGTGATATTTAAACAGGGGGAGACCAGGCAGCACGGTCCTAATTGGAGGCGGTATCAATGTGGTGATATTTAAACAGGGGGAGACCAGGCAGCACGGTCCTAATTGGGGGCGGTATCAATGGTGGTGATATTTAAACAGGGGAGACCAGGCAGCACGGACCTAATTGGAGGCGGTATCAATGGTGATATTTAAACAGGGGGAGACCAGGCAGCACGGTCCTAATTGGAGGCGGTATCAATGGTGATATTTAAACAGGGGAGACCAGGCAGCACGGTCCTAATTGGGGGCGGTATCAATGGTGGTGATATTTAAACAGGGGAGACCAGGCAGCACGGTCCTAATTGGAGGCGGTATCAATGGTGGTATTTAAACAGGGGGAGACCAGGCAGCACGGTCCTAATTGGAGGCGGTATCAATTGTGATATTTAAACAGGGGAGACCAGGCAGCACGGACCTAATTGGAGGCGGTATCAATGATGGTATTTAAACAGGGGGAGACCAGGCAGCACGGTCCTAATTGGAGGCGGTATCAATGGTGGTATTTAAACAGGGGAGACCAGGCAGCACGGTCCTAATTGGAGGCGGTATCAATGGTGATATTTAAACAGGGGAGACCAGGCAGCACGGTCCTAATTGGAGGCGGTATCAATGGTGGTATTTAAACAGGGGGAGACCAGGCAGCACGGTCCTAATTGGAGGCGGTATCAATGGTGGTGATATTTAAACAGGGGAGACCAGGCAGCACGGTCCTAATTGGAGGCGGTATCAATGGTGGTGATATTTAAACAGGGGGAGACCAGGCAGCACGGTCCTAATTGGAGGCGGTATCAATGGTGGTGATATTTAAACAGGGGAGACCAGGCAGCACGGTCCTAATTGGAGGCGGTATCAATGGTGGTGATATTTAAACAGGGGGAGACCAGGCAGCACGGTCCTAATTGGAGGCGGTATCAATGGTGATATTTAAACAGGGGAGACCAGGCAGCACGGTCCTAATTGGAGGCGGTATCAATGGTGGTGATATTTAAACAGGGGGAGACCAGGCAGCACGGTCCTAATTGGAGGCGGTATCAATGGTGATATTTAAACAGGGGAGACCAGGCAGCACGGTCCTAATTGGAGGCGGTATCAATGGTGGTGATATTTAAACAGGGGGAGACCAGGCAGCACGGTCCTAATTGGAGGCGGTATCAATGGTGGTGATATTTAAACAGGGGAGACCAGGCAGCACGGTCCTAATTGGAGGCGGTATCAATGGTGGTGATATTTAAACAGGGGGAGACCAGGCAGCACGGTCCTAATTGGAGGCGGTATCAATGGTGGTGATATTTAAACAGGGGAGACCAGGCAGCACGGTCCTAATTGGAGGCGGTATCAATGGTGGTGATATTTAAACAGGGGAGACCAGGCAGCACGGTCCTAATTGGAGGCGGTATCAATGGTGATATTTAAACAGGGGGAGACCAGGCAGCACGGTCCTAATTGGAGGCGGTATCAATGGTGGTGATATTTAAACAGGGGGAGACCAGGCAGCACGGTCCTAATTGGAGGCGGTATCAATGGTGGTGATATTTAAACAGGGGAGACCAGGCAGCACGGTCCTAATTGGAGGCGGTATCAATGGTGGTGATATTTAAACAGGGGGAGACCAGGCAGCACGGTCCTAATTGGGGGCGGTATCAATGGTGGTGATATTTAAACAGGGGGAGACCAGGCAGCACGGTCCTAATTGGAGGCGGTATCAATGGTGATATTTAAACAGGGGGAGACCAGGCAGCACGGTCCTAATTGGAGGCGGTATCAATGGTGGTGATATTTAAACAGGGGGAGACCAGGCAGCACGGTCCTAATTGGAGGCGGTATCAATGGTGATATTTAAACAGGGGGAGACCAGGCAGCACGGTCCTAATTGGAGGCGGTATCAATGGTGATATTTAAACAGGGGGAGACCAGGCAGCACGGTCCTAATTGGAGGCGGTATCAATGGTGATATTTAAACAGGGGGAGACCAGGCAGCACGGTCCTAATTGGGGGCGGTATCAATGGTGATATTTAAACAGGGGGAGACCAGGCAGCACGGTCCTAATTGGAGGCGGTATCAATGGTGATATTTAAACAGGGGGAGACCAGGCAGCACGGTCCTAATTGGAGGCGGTATCAATGGTGGTGATATTTAAACAGGGGGAGACCAGGCAGCACGGTCCTAATTGGAGGCGGTATCAATGGTGATATTTAAACAGGGGGAGACCAGGCAGCACGGTCCTAATTGGAGGCGGTATCAATGGTGATATTTAAACAGGGGAGACCAGGCAGCACGGTCCTAATTGGAGGCGGTATCAATGGTGATATTTAAACAGGGGGAGACCAGGCAGCACGGTCCTAATTGGAGGCGGTATCAATGGTGGTGATATTTAAACAGGGGAGACCAGGCAGCACGGTCCTAATTGGAGGCGGTATCAATGGTGGTATTTAAACAGGGGGAGACCAGGCAGCACGGTCCTAATTGGAGGCGGTATCAATGGTGGTGATATTTAAACAGGGGAGACCAGGCAGCACGGTCCTAATTGGAGGCGGTATCAATGGTGATATTTAAACAGGGGGAGACCAGGCAGCACGGTCCTAATTGGAGGCGGTATCAATGGTGATATTTAAACAGGGGGAGACCAGGCAGCACGGTCCTAATTGGAGGCGGTATCAATGGTGATATTTAAACAGGGGAGACCAGGCAGCACGGTCCTAATTGGGGGCGGTATCAATGGTGGTGATATTTAAACAGGGGAGACCAGGCAGCACGGTCCTAATTGGAGGCGGTATCAATGGTGATATTTAAACAGGGGGAGACCAGGCAGCACGGTCCTAATTGGGGGCGGTATCAATGGTGTGATATTTAAACAGGGGAGACCAGGCAGCACGGTCCTAATTGGAGGCGGTATCAATGGTGATATTTAAACAGGGGAGACCAGGCAGCACGGTCCTAATTGGAGGCGGTATCAATGGTGATATTTAAACAGGGGAGACCAGGCAGCACGGTCCTAATTGGAGGCGGTATCAATGGTGATATTTAAACAGGGGAGACCAGGCAGCACGGTCCTAATTGGGGGCGGTATCAATGGTGGTATTTAAACAGGGGGAGACCAGGCAGCACGGTCCTAATTGGAGGCGGTATCAATGGTGGTGATATTTAAACAGGGGGAGACCAGGCAGCACGGTCCTAATTGGAGGCGGTATCAATGGTGGTGATATTTAAACAGGGGGAGACCAGGCAGCACGGTCCTAATTGGAGGCGGTATCAATGGTGGATATTTAAACAGGGGAGACCAGGCAGCACGGTCCTAATTGGGGGCGGTATCAATGGTGATATTTAAACAGGGGGAGACCAGGCAGCACGGTCCTAATTGGAGGCGGTATCAATGGTGGTGATATTTAAACAGGGGGAGACCAGGCAGCACGGTCCTAATTGGAGGCGGTATCAATGGTGATATTTAAACAGGGGAGACCAGGCAGCACGGTCCTAATTGGAGGCGGTATCAATGGTGGATATTTAAACAGGGGGAGACCAGGCAGCACGGTCCTAATTGGAGGCGGTATCAATGGTGGTGATATTTAAACAGGGGAGACCAGGCAGCACGGTCCTAATTGGAGGCGGTATCAATGGTGGTGATATTTAAACAGGGGAGACCAGGCAGCACGGTCCTAATTGGAGGCGGTATCAATGGTGGTGATATTTAAACAGGGGGAGACCAGGCAGCACGGTCCTAATTGGAGGCGGTATCAATGGTGGTGATATTTAAACAGGGGGAGACCAGGCAGCACGGTCCTAATTGGAGGCGGTATCAATGGTGATATTTAAACAGGGGGAGACCAGGCAGCACGGTCCTAATTGGAGGCGGTATCAATGGTGGTGATATTTAAACAGGGGGAGACCAGGCAGCACGGTCCTAATTGGAGGCGGTATCAATGGTGGTGATATTTAAACAGGGGAGACCAGGCAGCACGGTCCTAATTGGAGGCGGTATCAATGGTGATATTTAAACAGGGGGAGACCAGGCAGCACGGTCCTAATTGGAGGCGGTATCAATGGTGGTGATATTTAAACAGGGGGAGACCAGGCAGCACGGTCCTAATTGGAGGCGGTATCAATGGTGGTGATATTTAAACAGGGGGAGACCAGGCAGCACGGTCCTAATTGGAGGCGGTATCAATGGTGATATTTAAACAGGGGGAGACCAGGCAGCACGGTCCTAATTGGAGGCGGTATCAATGGTGATATTTAAACAGGGGAGACCAGGCAGCACGGTCCTAATTGGAGGCGGTATCAATGGTGGTATTTAAACAGGGGGAGACCAGGCAGCACGGTCCTAATTGGAGGCGGTATCAATGGTGATATTTAAACAGGGGAGACCAGGCAGCACGGTCCTAATTGGAGGCGGTATCAATGGTGGTGATATTTAAACAGGGGGAGACCAGGCAGCACGGTCCTAATTGGAGGCGGTATCAATGGTGGTGATATTTAAACAGGGGGAGACCAGGCAGCACGGTCCTAATTGGGGGCGGTATCAATGGTGGTGATATTTAAACAGGGGGAGACCAGGCAGCACGGTCCTAATTGGAGGCGGTATCAATGGTGGTGATATTTAAACAGGGGAGACCAGGCAGCACGGTCCTAATTGGAGGCGGTATCAATGGTGATATTTAAACAGGGGAGACCAGGCAGCACGGTCCTAATTGGGGGCGGTATCAATGGTGGTGATATTTAAACAGGGGGAGACCAGGCAGCACGGTCCTAATTGGAGGCGGTATCAATGGTGATATTTAAACAGGGGAGACCAGGCAGCACGGTCCTAATTGGAGGCGGTATCAATGGTGATATTTAAACAGGGGAGACCAGGCAGCACGGTCCTAATTGGAGGCGGTATCAATGGTGATATTTAAACAGGGGGAGACCAGGCAGCACGGTCCTAATTGGAGGCGGTATCAATGGTGGTGATATTTAAACAGGGGGAGACCAGGCAGCACGGTCCTAATTGGAGGCGGTATCAATGGTGATATTTAAACAGGGGGAGACCAGGCAGCACGGTCCTAATTGGAGGCGGTATCAATGGTGGTGATATTTAAACAGGGGGAGACCAGGCAGCACGGTCCTAATTGGAGGCGGTATCAATGGTGATATTTAAACAGGGGGAGACCAGGCAGCACGGTCCTAATTGGAGGCGGTATCAATGGTGATATTTAAACAGGGGAGACCAGGCAGCACGGTCCTAATTGGAGGCGGTATCAATGGTGATATTTAAACAGGGGAGACCAGGCAGCACGGTCCTAATTGGAGGCGGTATCAATGGTGATATTTAAACAGGGGGAGACCAGGCAGCACGGTCCTAATTGGAGGCGGTATCAATGGTGGTATTTAAACAGGGGGAGACCAGGCAGCACGGTCCTAATTGGAGGCGGTATCAATGGTGATATTTAAACAGGGGGAGACCAGGCAGCACGGTCCTAATTGGAGGCGGTATCAATGGTGGTGATATTTAAACAGGGGGAGACCAGGCAGCACGGTCCTAATTGGAGGCGGTATCAATGGTGGTGATATTTAAACAGGGGAGACCAGGCAGCACGGTCCTAATTGGAGGCGGTATCAATGGTGATATTTAAACAGGGGGAGACCAGGCAGCACGGTCCTAATTGGAGGCGGTATCAATGGTGGTGATATTTAAACAGGGGGAGACCAGGCAGCACGGTCCTAATTGGAGGCGGTATCAATGGTGGTGATATTTAAACAGGGGGAGACCAGGCAGCACGGTCCTAATTGGAGGCGGTATCAATGGTGGTGATATTTAAACAGGGGGAGACCAGGCAGCACGGTCCTAATTGGAGGCGGTATCAATGGTGGTGATATTTAAACAGGGGGAGACCAGGCAGCACGGTCCTAATTGGAGGCGGTATCAATGGTGATATTTAAACAGGGGAGACCAGGCAGCACGGTCCTAATTGGAGGCGGTATCAATGGTGATATTTAAACAGGGGGAGACCAGGCAGCACGGTCCTAATTGGAGGCGGTATCAATGGTGGTGATATTTAAACAGGGGGAGACCAGGCAGCACGGTCCTAATTGGAGGCGGTATCAATGGTGATATTTAAACAGGGGGAGACCAGGCAGCACGGTCCTAATTGGAGGCGGTATCAATGGTGGTGATATTTAAACAGGGGGAGACCAGGCAGCACGGTCCTAATTGGAGGCGGTATCAATGGTGATATTTAAACAGGGGAGACCAGGCAGCACGGTCCTAATTGGAGGCGGTATCAATGGTGGTGATATTTAAACAGGGGGAGACCAGGCAGCACGGTCCTAATTGGGGGCGGTATCAATGGTGGTGATATTTAAACAGGGGAGACCAGGCAGCACGGTCCTAATTGGAGGCGGTATCAATGGTGGTGATATTTAAACAGGGGAGACCAGGCAGCACGGTCCTAATTGGAGGCGGTATCAATGGTGGTGATATTTAAACAGGGGGAGACCAGGCAGCACGGTCCTAATTGGAGGCGGTATCAATGGTGGTGATATTTAAACAGGGGGAGACCAGGCAGCACGGTCCTAATTGGAGGCGGTATCAATGGTGGTGATATTTAAACAGGGGGAGACCAGGCAGCACGGTCCTAATTGGAGGCGGTATCAATGGTGATATTTAAACAGGGGAGACCAGGCAGCACGGTCCTAATTGGAGGCGGTATCAATGGTGGTGATATTTAAACAGGGGGAGACCAGGCAGCACGGTCCTAATTGGAGGCGGTATCAATGGTGGTGATATTTAAACAGGGGAGACCAGGCAGCACGGTCCTAATTGGAGGCGGTATCAATGGTGGTGATATTTAAACAGGGGGAGACCAGGCAGCACGGTCCTAATTGGAGGCGGTATCAATGGTGGGATATTTAAACAGGGGGAGACCAGGCAGCACGGTCCTAATTGGAGGCGGTATCAATGGTGGTATTTAAACAGGGGGAGACCAGGCAGCACGGTCCTAATTGGAGGCGGTATCAATGGTGATATTTAAACAGGGGAGACCAGGCAGCACGGTCCTAATTGGAGGCGGTATCAATGGTGGTGATATTTAAACAGGGGGAGACCAGGCAGCACGGTCCTAATTGGAGGCGGTATCAATGGTGATATTTAAACAGGGGGAGACCAGGCAGCACGGTCCTAATTGGGGCGGTATCAATGGTGGTGATATTTAAACAGGGGGAGACCAGGCAGCACGGTCCTAATTGGAGGCGGTATCAATGGTGATATTTAAACAGGGGGAGACCAGGCAGCACGGTCCTAATTGGGGGCGGTATCAATGGTGGTGATATTTAAACAGGGGGAGACCAGGCAGCACGGTCCTAATTGGAGGCGGTATCAATGGTGATATTTAAACAGGGGGAGACCAGGCAGCACGGTCCTAATTGGAGGCGGTATCAATGGTGATATTTAAACAGGGGGAGACCAGGCAGCACGGTCCTAATTGGAGGCGGTATCAATGGTGATATTTAAACAGGGGGAGACCAGGCAGCACGGTCCTAATTGGAGGCGGTATCAATGGTGATATTTAAACAGGGGGAGACCAGGCAGCACGGTCCTAATTGGAGGCGGTATCAATGGTGATATTTAAACAGGGGGAGACCAGGCAGCACGGTCCTAATTGGGGGCGGTATCAATGGTGGTGATATTTAAACAGGGGGAGACCAGGCAGCACGGTCCTAATTGGAGGCGGTATCAATGGTGATATTTAAACAGGGGGAGACCAGGCAGCACGGTCCTAATTGGGGGCGGTATCAATGGTGATATTTAAACAGGGGGAGACCAGGCAGCACGGTCCTAATTGGAGGCGGTATCAATGGTGATATTTAAACAGGGGGAGACCAGGCAGCACGGTCCTAATTGGAGGCGGTATCAATGGTGGTGATATTTAAACAGGGGAGACCAGGCAGCACGGTCCTAATTGGAGGCGGTATCAATGGTGGTATTTAAACAGGGGGAGACCAGGCAGCACGGTCCTAATTGGAGGCGGTATCAATGGTGATATTTAAACAGGGGGAGACCAGGCAGCACGGTCCTAATTGGAGGCGGTATCAATGGTGGTGATATTTAAACAGGGGGAGACCAGGCAGCACGGTCCTAATTGGGGGCGGTATCAATGGTGGTGATATTTAAACAGGGGGAGACCAGGCAGCACGGTCCTAATTGGAGGCGGTATCAATGGTGGTATTTAAACAGCGGGAGACCAGGCAGCACGGTCCTAATTGGGGGCGGTATCAATGGTGATATTTAAACAGGGGGAGACCAGGCAGCACGGTCCTAATTGGAGGCGGTATCAATGGTGATATTTAAACAGGGGAGACCAGGCAGCACGGTCCTAATTGGAGGCGGTATCAATGGTGGATATTTAAACAGGGGAGACCAGGCAGCACGGTCCTAATTGGAGGCGGTATCAATGGTGGTGATATTTAAACAGCGGGAGACCAGGCAGCACGGTCCTAATTGGAGGCGGTATCAATGGTGGTGATATTTAAACAGGGGAGACCAGGCAGCACGGTCCTAATTGGAGGCGGTATCAATGGTGGTGATATTTAAACAGGGGGAGACCAGGCAGCACGGTCCTAATTGGAGGCGGTATCAATGGTGGTGATATTTAAACAGGGGGAGACCAGGCAGCACGGTCCTAATTGGAGGCGGTATCAATGGTGATATTTAAACAGGGGGAGACCAGGCAGCACGGTCCTAATTGGAGGCGGTATCAATGGTGGTGATATTTAAACAGGGGAGACCAGGCAGCACGGTCCTAATTGGAGGCGGTATCAATGGTGGTGATATTTAAACAGGGGAGACCAGGCAGCACGGTCCTAATTGGAGGCGGTATCAATGTGTGATATTTAAACAGGGGAGACCAGGCAGCACGGTCCTAATTGGAGGCGGTATCAATGGTGGTGATATTTAAACAGGGGAGACCAGGCAGCACGGTCCTAATTGGGGGCGGTATCAATGGTGGTGATATTTAAACAGGGGGAGACCAGGCAGCACGGTCCTAATTGGAGGCGGTATCAATGGTGATATTTAAACAGGGGGAGACCAGGCAGCACGGTCCTAATTGGGGGCGGTATCAATGTGTGATATTTAAACAGGGGAGACCAGGCAGCACGGTCCTAATTGGAGGCGGTATCAATGGTGGATATTTAAACAGGGGGAGACCAGGCAGCACGGTCCTAATTGGAGGCGGTATCAATGGTGATATTTAAACAGGGGGAGACCAGGCAGCACGGTCCTAATTGGAGGCGGTATCAATGGTGGTGATATTTAAACAGGGGGAGACCAGGCAGCACGGTCCTAATTGGAGGCGGTATCAATGGTGGTGATATTTAAACAGGGGGAGACCAGGCAGCACGGTCCTAATTGGGGGCGGTATCAATGGTGGTGATATTTAAACAGGGGAGACCAGGCAGCACGGTCCTAATTGGAGGCGGTATCAATGGTGGTGATATTTAAACAGGGGAGACCAGGCAGCACGGTCCTAATTGGAGGCGGTATCAATGGTGATATTTAAACAGGGGAGACCAGGCAGCACGGTCCTAATTGGAGGCGGTATCAATGGTGGTGATATTTAAACAGGGGGAGACCAGGCAGCACGGTCCTAATTGGAGGCGGTATCAATGGTGATATTTAAACAGGGGAGACCAGGCAGCACGGTCCTAATTGGAGGCGGTATCAATGGTGATATTTAAACAGGGGAGACCAGGCAGCACGGTCCTAATTGGAGGCGGTATCAATGGTGATATTTAAACAGGGGGAGACCAGGCAGCACGGTCCTAATTGGAGGCGGTATCAATGGTGGTGATATTTAAACAGGGGGAGACCAGGCAGCACGGTCCTAATTGGAGGCGGTATCAATGGTGATATTTAAACAGGGGGAGACCAGGCAGCACGGTCCTAATTGGAGGCGGTATCAATGGGTGATATTTAAACAGGGGGAGACCAGGCAGCACGGTCCTAATTGGGGGCGGTATCAATGGTGATATTTAAACAGGGGGAGACCAGGCAGCACGGTCCTAATTGGGGCGGTATCAATGGTGATATTTAAACAGGGGGAGACCAGGCAGCACGGTCCTAATTGGAGGCGGTATCAATGGTGATATTTAAACAGGGGGAGACCAGGCAGCACGGTCCTAATTGGAGGCGGTATCAATGGGTGATATTTAAACAGGGGGAGACCAGGCAGCACGGTCCTAATTGGAGGCGGTATCAATGGTGGTGATATTTAAACAGGGGGAGACCAGGCAGCACGGTCCTAATTGGAGGCGGTATCAATGGTGGTGATATTTAAACAGGGGAGACCAGGCAGCACGGTCCTAATTGGAGGCGGTATCAATGGTGATATTTAAACAGGGGGAGACCAGGCAGCACGGTCCTAATTGGAGGCGGTATCAATGGTGGTGATATTTAAACAGGGGAGACCAGGCAGCACGGTCCTAATTGGAGGCGGTATCAATGGTGGTGATATTTAAACAGGGGGAGACCAGGCAGCACGGTCCTAATTGGAGGCGGTATCAATGGTGGTGATATTTAAACAGGGGGAGACCAGGCAGCACGGTCCTAATTGGAGGCGGTATCAATGGTGGTGATATTTAAACAGGGGGAGACCAGGCAGCACGGTCCTAATTGGAGGCGGTATCAATGGTGATATTTAAACAGGGGGAGACCAGGCAGCACGGTCCTAATTGGAGGCGGTATCAATGGTGATATTTAAACAGGGGAGACCAGGCAGCACGGTCCTAATTGGAGGCGGTATCAATGGTGATATTTAAACAGGGGGAGACCAGGCAGCACGGTCCTAATTGGAGGCGGTATCAATGGTGGTGATATTTAAACAGGGGGAGACCAGGCAGCACGGTCCTAATTGGAGGCGGTATCAATGGTGATATTTAAACAGGGGGAGACCAGGCAGCACGGTCCTAATTGGAGGCGGTATCAATGGTGGTGATATTTAAACAGGGGGAGACCAGGCAGCACGGTCCTAATTGGAGGCGGTATCAATGGTGATATTTAAACAGGGGGAGACCAGGCAGCACGGTCCTAATTGGAGGCGGTATCAATGGTGATATTTAAACAGGGGGAGACCAGGCAGCACGGTCCTAATTGGAGGCGGTATCAATGGTGGTGATATTTAAACAGGGGGAGACCAGGCAGCACGGTCCTAATTGGAGGCGGTATCAATGGTGGTGATATTTAAACAGGGGGAGACCAGGCAGCACGGTCCTAATTGGAGGCGGTATCAATGGTGATATTTAAACAGGGGAGACCAGGCAGCACGGTCCTAATTGGAGGCGGTATCAATGGTGATATTTAAACAGGGGGAGACCAGGCAGCACGGTCCTAATTGGAGGCGGTATCAATGGTGGTATTTAAACAGGGGGAGACCAGGCAGCACGGTCCTAATTGGAGGCGGTATCAATGGTGGTGATATTTAAACAGGGGGAGACCAGGCAGCACGGTCCTAATTGGAGGCGGTATCAATGGTGATATTTAAACAGGGGGAGACCAGGCAGCACGGTCCTTATTGGAGGCGGTATCAATGGTGGTGATATTTAAACAGGGGGAGACCAGGCAGCACGGTCCTAATTGGGGGCGGTATCAATGGTGGTGATATTTAAACAGGGGGAGACCAGGCAGCACGGCCCTAATTGGAGGCGGTATCAATGGTCGTGATATTTAAACAGGGGGAGACCAGGCAGCACGGTCCTAATTGGTGGCGGTATCAATGGTGATATTTAAACAGCGGAAGACCAGTCAGCACGGTTCTAATTGGAGGCGGTATCAATTGTGATATTTAAACAGGGGGAGACCAGGCAGCACGGTCCTAATTGGAGGCGGTATCAATGGTGGTATTTAAAACAGCGCGAGACCAGGCAGCACAAAGACAATAAAAGGATTATATTGTAACCCTTTTTGGTTTGTCAGATTCAAACAGTCTTACAGTAATGACAGGGAGCATTTCTTCACACAAAGGGGTCATGGACATCTATAACTCTCTTCTCCAAAAAGCTGTTCAGACTGGGGTTCAATTGAAATCGATATATTTTGTTGGGTCAGGGTATTAAGGGTTACCGACCCAAGGTGTGTGGATGGTGTTCGGTCACAGATCAGCCATGATCTAATTGAATGACGGAACAGGCGCGAGGGACTGAATGGCCTCCTCCTGTTCCTATGGTGGCTCAGAATCACGAATAGTGGTTGCACTGATCCTTCTCATGCCTTGCAGCCGTTAGCACTGACCACACTCAGCCCCCTCAACCACCACCCCCAACCTCCCGCCACCTCTATGACAATTCAGAAATGCAGGCGCATAATGCCGGACAGCACCAGGGTGAAAACGACATCATGAATTTGTTGAAAGAAAGATGTTGGTGTCGTACTTGACCCCGAGATGAGCTTCCGACCACATATCTGCTCCATCACCAAGACCGTTTACATCCACCTCTGTAACATCGTCCGACTCCGTCCCTGCCTCAACTCAGCTGCTGCTGAAACCCTCATCCATGCCTTTGCTACCTCTAGACTTGACTATTCCAACACACTCCTGGCCGGCCTCCCAACTTCCACCCTCTATAAACTTGAGCTCATCCAAAACTCTGCTGCCTGTATCCTAACTCAAACCAAGTCCTGTTCATCCATCACCCCTGTGCTCGCTGATCTACATTGGCTCCCGGTTGAGCAACACCTCAATTTTAAACTTCTCATCATTGTTTTCAAATCCCTCCATGGCCTTGTCCTTCCCTATCTCTGTAACCTCCTTCAGCCCCACAACCCCCGAGATCTCTGCGCTCCTCCAATTCTGGCCTCCTGCGCGTCCCTGATTTCCATCGCTCCACCATTGGCGTCGTGCCTTCAGCCGCCTGGGCCCCGAGCTCTGGAATTCCCTCCCTAAACCTCTCCGCCTCTCTCTCCTCCTTTAAGATGTTCCTTAAAATCTACCTCTTTGACCAAGTCTCCCCTAATATTGCCTTATGTGGCTCTGTGTCAAGTTTTGTTTGATAACGCTTCAGTGAAGCGCCTTGGGACTTTTTACTACATTAAAGGCGCTATATAA
Organism: Squalus acanthias; assembly: GCA_030390025.1. Taxonomy (NCBI): domain Eukaryota; kingdom Metazoa; phylum Chordata; class Chondrichthyes; order Squaliformes; family Squalidae; genus Squalus; species Squalus acanthias. The sequence continues at coordinate 63,351 of JASTWF010001297.1, read as the reverse complement.
ATGCAAGTTGTTGTTATTGCTGTTGACAATTATTCAGAACTTAGTAATTACATGAGAGGAACACAAGAGGAGAAATGGCCTGAGTAGTATCAGTAAAATACAGACAATCAAAGAGGGAGACAGATGAGAGAAGCATCACGATTCACGTGAGATTTTTCCTGTACCCTATCCAATTCTTGTTAGAAGAGAAGCAGTATTCCAGTCTCAGGTGGACTTTCCAGATTTAAAGAAAAACTTGTTGAGGTTTCCGCCCATGTTTGGGAGGCCCCTGCAGCCATGGAAAGACACGGGAATTCCATTTGGAATCTGAGGAAGTGGGAAGTCTTAAGAACATCAGCTGATAACGAAGGACCAGAAGTGGAGCTGTTGGATTGGGTTTGTGCGAGAGTCATGAAGAAACTGTGCTGTCCAATAATTGAAAGCAACCCAGTTTTCACTGTGAAGTGGGGAAAGAGTTAAAATAACATCACTGGCAGTTTCACTGAATGGGGTAATAAAGACAATATTTTGCAGTAGTAAGCTTTTTCTAAAATTGCTGAACAATGGAGATAATCTAAGCAGTAGTGTTAGAATTACATACTGTGTCACTTAGAGACAATTGCAAATAGCCGGATGTTGAACCATAAGAGGCCGAGAGGATGTAAGTTCTGTTTTGGCGGGAAAGTAAAACAATGAGTTGGAAGTAAAGAGGCCGAGAGAGGCAGGAAAGCAGGACAATGAGTCAGAAGTACAATGTTGGTGAGACCCCATCTGGCATAAACAAAGGTCAGAGGTGCAACAACAGCTTGTGGGATAACGGACATATACTTTTCTGATAATAGAGGAGGTACTTTAATGTAACGCGGCATAGGCAACCAATCAGTGAAGACGCATGCGGGCCAAGGTCCAATCAGGTGGCAGGAATGAATTTTGCATGAGCCGGCCATGTGTATTGTAATGTTTAAAAATGTAGTGTTTGCTGTAACAATTTGGAGAAGTCTGGCTAAGACAGAGCAGACTGTCTCCCCACCGGTGTAATAAAGACAAGTTGACTATCGATCTAAAACCTTGTGTCGAGTGTTGGTTTAAAATACTCCACAATTGGCGTCACGAACAGGATCCACACGGACGGGAGGCACGGGCGAGTGAAGCTGAGCCAAAAACGTGAGTACTTTTAAATACCACGTACAGTTAGGGCAAGGCAACAACGTCTCGTGTCCACCGCCCCCTTTGGAATCAAAGAACTAAAAGGTTTGAATCGATAAGTCAAGCGGTCTTGGGGTTCAGGTGAAACGCGTGGAAGTATTGGGGTGGTATAAGTTGCAAGTAGTGCGTTAACTTTGCAGTAAAAGTCTAAAGCATACCTCTGACAACTCGAGTTGCAAGTAGTGCTAAGCATACCTCTGACAACTCCAGTTGCAAGTAGTGCTAAGCATACCTCTGACAACAAATTACCCGAACAAAATTGCAAGTTATGGTCTCACTCTGCGAGAAAAAGTAAGGGAGGTACCTCTGACAACTGCGGTTGCAAGTACCGTCTCACTCTGTGAGAGTAAGTAAGGGAGGTACCTCTGACAACTGCGGTTGCAAGTACCGTCTCACTCTGTGAGAGTAAGTAAGGGAGGTACCTCTGACAACTGCGGTTGCAAGTACCGTCTCACTCTGTGAGAGTAAGTAAGGGAGGTACCTTTGACAACTGCGGTTGCAAGTACCGTCTCACTCTGGGAGAGTAAGTAAGAGAGGTACCTCTGACAACTGCGGTTGCAAGTACCGTCTCACTCTGCGAGAGTAAGAGAGGTACCTCTGACAACTGCGGTTGCAAGTACCGTCTCACTCTGTGAGAGTAAGTAAGGGAGGTACCTCTGACAACTGCGGTTGCAAGTACCGTCTCACTCTGCGAGAGTAAAGTAAGGGAGGTACCTCTGACAACTGCGGTTGCAAGTACCGTCTCACTCTGTGAGAGTAAGTAAGAGAGGTACCTCTGACAACTGCGGTTGCATGTACTGTCTCACTCTGCGAGAGTAAGGGAGGTACCTCTGACAACTGCGGTTGCAAGTACCGTCTCACTCTGCGAGAGGAAGTAAGAGAGGTACCTCTGACAACTGCGGTTGCATGTACTGTCTCACTCTGCGAGAGTAAGGGAGGTACCTCTGACAACTGCGGTTGCAAGTACCATCTCACACTGCAGAGTAAAGTAAGGGACGTACCGCTGCCAACAATTAACCATGGGAAGTGAAAAACTCGAGTGGGGACCAGTGGGGTCTCTGACACGCTATTTAGCGGACAAAAATAAAAGATTAATTGACAAAATGGTTAAAAAGGATTGGCAACCGAACGATCCACCGGTAAAACAAAGAGAATGGTGGGCTAAAGAAACAAAATTAAAGGGAGAAAAGGCCATCATTTTAGTGGCTCGCGCATATTCTGAGTTGAGGAAACGTACTCGAATTTGGACCAAAAACGGTGCCAAAATTGTACCCGAGAACCAGTAATGGCAACAGCTCCAGTAGCACCATCCGAGGTGAAAGGAGTAGACGAGGACAGGCTAGACTGGGACGCGCTAAGCCAAAAAGCGGCTGAATATGACCCCGACTATAATGATGGGGAAATACCGTCCCCATATGACGATGTAAAAGCGGCACCTATTGAGGTGGAACTTATTCCGGGCACCCTCACGGTGCCTATACCGGCAGGGGCACCCCCTGGCATCAGAGCCATCCCAGCAGTGCCAGCTCAGATAAAAACCACTCACGTATCTTTCTCCCCAGGAGATAAACTAAAGTTGCTTCAAATACTGCCGGAACTAAAGCCCCGACAGAGTAATGCCATATTCTGGCAGAAACTAAGAGAAATGAGAATATGTCACAACTTCCACAACCGGGATGTCGATGGATTAGTGAGGGCAAAAATGAGCGAAGATATGTGGGGTCAATTACCTCAACAATATAGGGACGGGACATGGTGTCAAGATATAGCCCCTACAAACCAGCAAGGAGATGTGGATTATACAGCATTTAGGACCGCTGTTACACAAGTCTTAGGAGTAGTACCAGTAAACTGGGGACTAGTCATGGGAATTAGTCAGGGGAAAGGGGAGTCCGCCCATGACTATGGAGAACGGAAGTGGACTAGCTTCATAGCCCACTCAGGTATAATAGCACCACAACGAGACAATTTGGCATTTTAAAAAATGTACAAGGAAGGGCTGAGTGGTGCCCATCAGGCCATACTAAAAACTGGACTGGTCACCATGCAGACCTTTGATGAATTGATCAGATGGGCGACCGTGGTGGACAACCAGCAGAAAGTTAAGGTGGCTGCCTTAGAGGAACAGGTAGCTGCAGTAAAGGAGATGGAAGTCTGTTTTAAATGCAATAGGCCTGGGCACAAGAGTTGTGAATGCACATTAACTAGGAAAGACACAGGAAGGAGATGTAAAAACTGTAATAAACCTGGACACGAACAGTGAGACTGTTGGGCCAAGGGAGGGGGAAAGGAAGGCCAAGGCCCAAGACAACAAGAGGCAGCTCGTAGTGAGAAAATAACGGACGTGGCCGAAATGAATACGAATCAATTGATCGAAATAATAAAAACCCTGTCACAGTCCCGCTAGGTAGCATCGGCCCCCGGTACGGGCACCGATCCCCGTTTGTATCTAACAGCACTGTTAGGGGGCCGGCAGTGTGATATGTTAGTTGACACAGGGGCATCAGTGTCTATAACCAATTTGGACTTCCCGCGCACAAAAACCTCAATAATGATACAAGGAGTGGGCGGGAAGAGTACTCGCGCTTACAAAAGCGAGACACAATTATTGGAACTAGGAGGAATTTTCCTCCCAGTCCAGTTATGGGTATGTGATAACCCAGAGGGAACAATTTTAGGAGTGGATATTTTAAGTGAAATGGACCTAGTGATAGATATGCGAAATAAGACCGTATTACGAAAGCGCGTAATTGATGATAAATTTGAAGCCAGGAATATGGCCAGTTATATGACAAAGATCGGTAGTATTAAACAATTAGAAAGGGATTGAAAACAAGATGGAATATGGGGAGTCCTATGCCAGGCGGTAGAAGGAGTATGGGCCACCTCTAAACAGGACTGCGGACTAACTATAATTAACCCTATCATGATACCCGGACCGGAGCACAAGGCGCATAGACAATACCCGATAAAACCAGCAGCCAAAGAGGCCGTATAATGGATAGTAACCGAGTTAGTGAAACAAGGAGTGTTAAAAGAAACCACAGCAACCACAAACTCACCAATTTGGCCGGTGGTAAACCAGATGGATTGTACAGATTAACTATAGATTACACCGCATTGAATAAGGTAACTCCGCAAGAACATCCGATAGTGGCAAGTCCCTCTACAATATTTAATGGTCTGAAACCAGACTTTAAGATATTTACAGTCTTGGATATAGCGAACGGGTTCTGGTCCATACCATTGGCAGAGGAATCACAAGGGAAATTCGCCTTTACTGTCGGGGATAGACAGTATACATGGACCAGGGTCCCGCAGGGGTTCCACAATAGTCCAAATATATTCCACCGTGTACTGAGTCAAGCCTTAGATGAGTTAGACCTATCAAAGTACCAGAGTGCCCTACTCCAATATGTCGATGACATAATGATTGCATCAGAGGACGCCAAAGGACACAGGGGTGCATTACTAGCCACCCTCCAGACACTTAAGAAAGCTGGCATTAAATTGAACCCAAAAAGGCACAGGTTGGACTGTCCAAAGTAAAGTATCTAGGGCACAAAATTAGCCAGGGGTATAAGGCACTCCCACAGGAACGAAAGGCAGCCATAAAAGACATGCCAAGGCCAGTGACCGTCCGGGGAGTAAGGAAAGTGTTGGGACTATTTAACGACTGCAGGAATTTTATATCAGACTTTGCAGGGAAAGCAGAGCCGATTCAACGGTTAGTTACAGGGGGGAGACCCGCCACTGATAAGATAGAATGGGAATCAGAGCAGGACGAGGCTTATGCAAAATTAAAAGCAGCCCTGACGTCCGCACCCGCACTAGGATTGCCAAATCTAGTCAAACCATTCCATATATACTATAGTATAGACGGGAACTTCTATAACGCTGTAGTCACCCAAGAGTACGGGGGAGATATGAGGCCAATTGTCTATTACTCCACCCAACAAACCCCCGTGGCTAAAGGAATGGCGAGATGCGTGGCGGCCCTTGACTGCGCCGCATGGGCAGTGCGGATATGCGAGCCCGTCACTATGTCAGGACAGCTGATATTACACACGCAACACACAGTGGTGGACCTGCTAAACACAGGTAAAATGAAAGCTGTATCAGACAGAAGGAGGGCGGCTTGGGAATCAGTGGAATATATATTTTTTGAAAGTTGTAAAATAACTCCTTAAATGAACACCACTGCTCATGTACCGTCTTACCCTTTAATCTATTTTCCCAGTCCACTTTAATCAATTCCGTTCTCATACCATCATAGTCTCCTTTATTCAAGCTCAGTACGCTTGTCTGAGAACCAATCTTCTCACCCTCTAATCGGATATGGAATTCAACCATGTTATGGTCACTCATTCCAAGGGGATCCTTAACTAGGACATTATTAATTAATCCTGACTCATTACACAGGACCAGGTCCAAGGTTGCTTGCCCCCTTGTAGGATCAGTTACATACTGCTCAAGAAATCCATCCCTAATACACTCAATAAACTCTTCCTCAAGGCTGCCCTGCCCAATTTGATTTGTCCAGTTAATATGATAGTTAAAATCCCCCATAATTATAGCTGTTCCCTTATTACATGCCCCAACTATTTCCTGATTAATACTTCTTCCAGCAGAGTTGCAACTATTAGGAGGCCTATATACTACTCCCACTAGTGTTTTTTTCCCTTTATTATTCCTTATCTCCACCCAAACTGTTTCATTATCCTGATCCTTTGACCCAATATCATTTCTCTGTAATACAGTGATTCCTTCCTTTATTAACATAGCTACCCCACCTCCTCTTCCTTCCTGTCTGTCCTTCCTGATTGTTAAATACCCTGGCATATTTAATTCCCAGTCGTTGTCACCCTGCAGCCATGTTTCTGTAATGGCCACAAGATCATACCCATACGTAGTTATTTGTACCGTCAATTCGTCTATTTTGTTACGAATGCTGCGTGCATTCAGATAAAGAACTTTTAAATATGTTTTGTGACAATTTATTCCTTCTTTTACCCCCTTTACTACTTTACCTTTATCTTTATATATTCTGTCCCTTCCTGACACGCTCTGGTTTTTAATTACCCCACTGCTACTTTGCTCTATTGCCTTCTCCATTGACATTTTTATTTTTTGCTCTCTTGAAACCTCCCCCCCACTAATTAGTTTAAAGCCCTCTCTACAGCCCTAGTTATTCGATTCGCCAGGACTCTAGTCCCAGCACTGGCCAAGTGAAGTCCGTCCCAACGGAACAGCTCTCTCCTGTCCCAGTACTGGTGCCAGAGTCCCAGGTAGCAAAACCCATTTCTCCCACACCAGTCTTTGAGCCACGCATTTAACCCTCTGATTTTATTTACCCTAGCCAAATTTGCTCGTGGCTCAGGTAGTAATAAGAACATAAGAACATAAGAAATAGGAGCAGGAGTAGGCCAATCGGCCCCTCGAGCCTGCTCCGCCATTCAACAAGATCATGGCTGATCTGATCCTCACCTCAAATCTAAAGAACACAAGAAGTAGGAGCAGGACCCGGCCACTCAGCCCCTGGGCCCGCTACGCCACCCACAGGGCCTCGACCGATCCGAACTCAGCCTCATGTCCAATTTCCTGCCCACTCCCCGTAACCCCTAATTCCCTTTACTTCTAGGAAACTGTCTATTTCTGTTTTAAATTTATTTAATGATGTAGCTTCCACAGCTTCCTGGGGCAGCAAATTCCACAGACCTACTACCCTCTGAGTGAAGAAGTTTCTCCTCATCTCAGTTTTGAAAGAGCAGCCCCTTATTCTAAGATTATGCCCCCTAGTTCTAGTTTCACCCATCCTTGGGAACATCCTTACCGCATCCACCCGATCAAGCCCCTTCACAATCTTATATGTTTCAATAAGATCGCCTCTCATTCTTCTGAACTCCAATGAGTAGAGTCCCAATCTACTCAACCTCTCCTCGTATGTCCACCCCCTCATCCCGGGGATTAACCGAGTGAACCTTCTTTGTACTGCCTCGAGAGCAAGTATGTCTTTTCTTAAGTATGGACACCAAAACTGTATGCAGTATTCCAGATGCGGTCTCACCAATACCTTATATAACTGCAGCAATACCTCCCTGTTTTTATAATCTATCCCCCTAGCAATAAAAGCCAACATTCCGTTGGCCTTCTTGATCACCTGCTGCACCTGCATACTAACTTTTTGATTTTCTTGCACTAGGACCCCCAGATCCCTTTGTACTGCAGTACTTTCCAGTTTCTCGCCATTAAGATAATAACTTGCTCTCTGATTTTTCCTGCCAAAGTGCATAACCTCACATTTTCCAATATTGTATTGCATCTGCCAAATCTCTGCCCACTCACCCAAGCTTGTCTATATCCCCTTGTAGGTTTTTGTGTCCTCCTCACTTTCTACTTTCCCTCCCATCTTTGTATCATCTGCAAACTTTGATATGTTACACTCGGTCCCCTCCTCCAAATCGTTAATATAGATTGTAAAGAGTTGGGGACCCAGCACCGACCCCTGCGGAACACCACTGGCTACTAGTTGCCAGTCCGAGAATGAACCATTTATCCCAACTCTCTGCTTCCTGTTAGATAACCAATCCTCCACCCATGCCAGAATATTCCCCCCAATCCAGTGATTTTTTATCTTGAGCAATAATCTTTTATGTGGCACCTTGTCGAATGCCTTCTGGAAGTCTAAATACACTACGTCCATTGGTTCCCCTTTATCCACCCTGTACGTTATGTCCTCAAAGAACTCAAGCAAATTTGTCAGACATGATTTCCCCTTCATAAAGCCATGCTGACTTTGTCCTATCAAATTATGTTTATCTAAATGTTCTGTTACTGTCTCCTTAATAATAGACTCCAAAATTTTACCCACCACAGATGTTAGACTAACTGGTCTATAATTTCCAGCTTTCTGCCTACTACCCTTTTTAAATAAGGGTGTTACATTAGCAGTTTTCCAATCTGCCAGGACCTTTGCTGAGTTCAGGGAATTTTGGAAAATTATTACCAAAGCATCCACAATCCCTATGTCGAAGTTTCGACTTCCCAGTAAGACTCAAAACATAAGTTATCGTCAAAGGAAGTTTAATATTTTACTTGCTGCAAGGAGAATGCAACCATAGTCAAAACTAGACTATGATGACACTCTGCAAATACAAAAACTGCTCGAAATTTATACACAGAAACAATACAAGCTTCCTATATCACATGACATGGTAATAAATCATTAATTGACAGCATAGTGCCTATAAAACAAGTTAAAAGGATATTTGTATATACTGTACATGAAAGGTCTTTCTTGAGGTCATAAAGATTTAAAACAGCAGGAATTCCTCCGAAGTGTTAAGTGTGACTTCTCCCACCACAACATCTAGAGTTCAAGAGATATCGTACTTCACACCATAGCCTTGTAAACTTCTTTGATCTGCAATCCTAAATTATTTATTGGGGGCAATTAAAACAGTCTACAAACTGAAATTCCTTCATTAGGTTGAAACTATAAACAATTGGCTAATCTTTCTAACAGACATTGTGTAGGCCATTTTAGATTTTATATTCTGTGTCTTAGGAAGCCATTTTATTGTGTCCAAGAAACCATTTTATATCCAACTAAAAAATATACTTCCACATTCCCCCCTTTTTGTCCTTACTAGGACAATATCTAGCTGAAATTGACCCTTTCAGTCCCTTATCCTTCTTCTCGATCCCCGAACCCACTGTGACCGGCATCATCTTGGCCATCTAATCCTTAAAAATTTATCTTATTCAATCGTCTTAGTTCTTCTCCTAGAGGGTCGTCCTTTTCTTCTTCATTTAGTTCCCTCTGCACCATCATACTTCCTTCGGGTAAAACTACCTTACCTAGCCTATCACAACAACACTTGGCCATTTTGACAAACAGACTGATACATACAAATACTGCTACTACTATTACAAGTCCATGCAATAATATTTGTCCCATTGATCCCAGCCTTCCTCCCAGCATCCAGTCAAACCATCCTTGGCTCTTTGGATTCTTATACTGACTCACTGCGTCTCTTATGTGTTTAACAATGTTAGTTATATTTTCTGAACTGTCTGGGATATAGGTGCAACATTCACTCCCTATCAGAGCACAAGTTCCTCCTTTATCTGCCAACAGATAATCTAATGCCATTCGATTCTGTAATGTCATTACTCTCATAGCTACCATTTCCGCACTCATTTCGGACAATCCTTCCTCAGTTTCATTTGCTACTTTTTCTATCAGGTCCGCTAGCTCGGTTACTTCTCCCATTAACTTCCCTACTCCGTATGGGGCTATTAATACTCCAAAGACTCTTTCATAAGTTTCTATCTCTCTTTTAGTTCTTTGGAATTCATAATGTTTTCCTATCTCATCTAAAATATGGATATAAGGTACTACATAACCTAAATAGCAGGATCCTATCCAGTTGTGTGGCAACCATGGGTAAGCCTTGTTCCCGCATATAAAATAGGTACAGTTATAGGCTGTCAGATTACCCTCTCCTCCCATCCATATTCGGATAGGGTCGCCGGTCCAGGGGGACCTGCTGGTTTTATTATTTACCTTAGTCCAGTCAAACTGAAAAAAATCCCTGGTCAAACAGGCCAGGAATTGGTGGTTGCCACACGACTGTTTAATTACAAGAGCTCTCTCCGACTTCCTTTTCATCCCGCATCCTGCTTACTTCAGCCTGCTTTTTAAAACATAATGCCCCCTGTGGCCTACCAGCTCCTGAGGTATTGGTTAATACAAGAAATGGGGGTGTTCGAGTATGATTATAATTGGGCTGATACCACCCCTGAAAGGTGGTTAGGTTATACCCTGCTGATCTCCACTGTGTTACATCCGAGGTCTTATCCGGGTCCCTTGAACTGTTTCGCCTTATTACCCATTCTGCTGTTTCGGAAGTATTAAAGGGAATTGATCTTAGAGGGTTTCCCCCCTTTGTGTGAGTAGGTATATGGGCACAGACCCAACAACTAGTTCTGTCACTAGTTTTAGCATGTTCATAAGTCATATACAAGAAAGTGTTAACATGTAATTCTCGTTTCTTTCGGGATCCTTCCCCACCTCTTTGGCACGTCATGCGTATTAGTCCGATTGATATGCAAAGTATAAGTAACAGCTTCATTGTTTAAGTCCTTTAAGATTCAATTGTCCTTGTTCGGTGCTTTCTTGCAGTGGGATGCGTGGATCCAGGTAGGTCTTTCCTTGACCTTTACAGCTGTATTTGTTGCCAAGAGTACTTGATATGGCCCTTCAAAGCGTGGCTGCAGACCGTTCTTTCTTTGAAGACTTTTACATAAACGTCGTCTCCTGGTTCCAAGTTATGGCACTTTCCTTCTGCTGGTTCCGTTTGAGCTTCCTTTACCTGTCGGTGAAAGCTAGAAATACATCTAGTTAGTGCAATGCAATAGTTTAGCATATTTTCATCCATTTTATGAATGTCCATTTGTTTGACCGTAAAGGGTGCTGAGAATGGCAGTCTTTGGGGTCGTCCCATAACAATCTCATGTGGCGACAGTCCAGTTATCCTGTTAGTTGCTGCTCGCATTATCATTAATGCTAAGGGTAATAGTTCGACCCATTTAAGTCCGGTTTCATTGCAAAGTTTAGAAAGTTTATTCTTCAGTACTCCGTTATATCTTTCTACCAGTCCCGCGGACTGTGGATGATAACTGCAGTGAAAATGCTGATTAATCTGCAAAGCTTTACATAGTTCCTTTATGATCATTCCAGTAAAGTGCGATCCATTGTCGCATGAAAGCTGCATAGGTATTCCAAACCTTGGTATGATTTCTTTTAGCAAACACTTTGCAACTGTTACAGCATCATTTTTTTTACATGGAAAGGCTTCAATCCATCTTGAAAACATATCTATAATTACTAACACGTATTTGAATCCTAAACATACAGGTAATTCAATAAAATCCATTTGCAAATTTACAAAAGGGCCTGATGGATTTGGGTGGGAGGCAGACTGTACTTTCTCTGTCTTGCCTGGATTCATTTCCTGGCAAGTGGTGCACCTTTCACTGATTTGTTTTGCAATTGCCGAAATACCTGGTGCATACCATGTTTGATTAATATAGTCTGCCATCCCCCCTTTGCCCGCATGTGTGAAAACATGAACGCATCGGGCAATCCACGGGAGTAAAGATTTCGGAGCCACCATGCGGCCGTCATGGTGAACCCATATCCCTTCAGGCGTTTTAAAACAAGAATCCCTTGCCCAACTTAACACTTCGTCCGAGTTAGCCTGTGACTGAAAGGCTAAAACATCATTAATAGAAGGCGGGTCATTGTCCAATTTTTGTTGACGCAAAACAAAGGCTGAAACTTGTGGCCCTGTATCAGACAGAGCGGCTGATTTGGCAGCTCTATCTGACCGTTCGTTACCCAGTGCTATTTGATCCTGACTGCCTGTATGAGCCTGACATTTGATAACTGAAATTTTAGCAGGACACAATAGAGCCTTTAAAAGATTGTCAATTTGTTCGGCATTTTTAATAGTCGATCCTGAAGAAGTTAGAAATCCCCTTAGTTTCCAGATCTGTCCGTAGTCATGGGCGACCCCAAAAGCGTACCGGGAGTCGGTATAAATGTTAACAGATTGATCAGTAGCCAGTATACAAGCCCTTGTAAGAGCGAAAAGTTCTGCTTGTTGTGCTGAAAAAGATTGAGGTAATGAGAGCGCTTCTACAACTGAATGATCATCTGATATGGCATACCCAGCTCTGGGTGATCCTTTGTCATCCCTAAGAGCTGACCCGTCTACGTAGTATATTAAGTCACTATTAGAAATAAGAGTTTCAGATAGATCTATTCGAGGCTTGGTCACCAATTGGGTGACCGTCTCGCAGCAATGTGGGATTCCATCTTCTTCCGTGGGCAGCAGTGTGGCTGGATTCAAAACCGAACATCTTTGAATTAGGAGATTAGGGTTGGACAATAATTCAACCTCATATTTACTGCTGCGAGCTGATGTCAGATGTTGAGTGGCGCATTTTGTCAACAGTACTTCGACTGAATGTGGCACAAATAAAATAGTCCGGTGATTGAGCGTGATACTTTGAGCCTGTTGTACAGCATAATAGGCGGCGGCTAGAATTGGCAGGCATCCAGGCAGGCCGCGTGCAACAGGATCTAATTGAGTACTGAAATAGGCTAAAGGTCTTTGTTTATCACCATGGGTTTGAGTCAAAACAGATTGAGCAAAGCCCAATTTATGATGGACAAAAAGATTGAACTGCTTCTGATAGTCTGGCAGCCCTAATGCTGGAGCCGATATAAGGGCTTGCTTGACATTCTCAAAGGCGTCCTTTGCCTTCTGATTCCAAGCAAGAGGGTCTTCCTCCATGGGCATGGAGATATCAAGCAATGGGCGCACCAGGTCTGAATACCCCATGATCCATTGTCTACAGTATCCTGACATGCCAAGAAAATGTTTTAATTGCTGTTTAGTAGTAGGTAACGGTGCTTCACAAATTGCTCTGATCCTCCCCTGCGACAGACAGCGGCTATCACCACGGAGTTCATGTCCCAAATACTGTACTTTCTCTGACACGAACTGCATCTTGGAACGTGATACTTTATGTCCCTTTACTGCTAAGGCATGAAGCATAATAAGCGAGTCAGTTTGACATGACTGTTTATCAGGCGAAGCTATCAGCAAATCATCGACATATTGGATAAGTGTGGACCCTCCAGTGAAGAGAATGTCCTCTAAATCACGCTTGAGGCTTTGAGAAAAGATTGTGGGACTCTCTGTGTAACCTTGTGGAAGTCTTGTCCAAGTGAACTGTGTCCCTTTAAATGTGAAAGCGAATAGGAACTGTGAATCTTGGTGGATAGGGATACTGAAGAAAGCTGAACATAAATCGATGACAGTGTAATACTTTGATCCAGAGGGAATACTAGTTAGAATGGTAGCAGGATTTGGCACAACTGGATAAACTGGTAGTACTGATTTGTTAACTGCTCTGAGATCTTGCACTAGTCTCCATTTCCCACTTTCCTTCTTTTCGACTGGCAAAATTGGAGTGTTGCATGGGCTCTGGGTTGGAATTATTATTCCTTGCTGTAACAAAGAGTTAATGACAGGCTGAATTCCTTATTCGGCTGCTGTTGAAAGCGGGTACTGAGGTCTACGGGGCAATCGGACGGATGGTCTTAACGTAACTTTGTATGGCTGAGCAGTTAGCATTTTGCCAACCTCGTTTGAATGGCTAGACCATACTTGTGGCGGAATTTGATCCAGCAGTTGCTCCGTTTCCCGTGAAATAACTGGAGGGGAGCATTCTTGTAAAGGACACATAGTGCATCTATCAGTAGGGATGTACACCTGTAGTCCTTTTTCGGAACATATTATTGTTGCTTGCATTTTGCATAGCAAATCTCTTCCTAAAAGGTTCATAGGGGCGTCGTCTGATAGGAGAAAGGCATGCTGACCAGAAAAATTGTCTGTTTGAATTGCTAATGGTTGTGACCACGTCATAGTCTGTGAGACGCCGGAGAGTCCTACACATGTGACATTCTTTTCTGTACATGGGGCTCCTCTAGCATATTGCTTTGTTAATAGTGAGCTTGTGGCTCCTGTGTCAACAAGAAAAGGAACTTTCTTGCCCTGCATTTTTATGGATAAGTATGGCTCATCTTTAGAATTTACTGATACTGAAGGTAACTGAAGAATGTGGGTAACATTCGGGGCTGTTTCTCTGCGTCATTTTGAATAATTTTGCCATGGGGATCCAAATTGTCCTTCCATATTTTGACCTCCCAAGGGTTCCCTGTTGTAAAACCTGCCTGCGGACGAGTGTAAACCTGGGCTTGGGTATCTACATCGTTTGGTGCACCTCCCCAGCCTTGACTTTGCTGCTTGGGGAACGGGCAGTTAGCCTTCCAGTGTCCGATCTGACCACAGTTAAAACATGGAGAGTTTGCACCTCCTCCGTTCCACTGGCCTCTGCCTGTCCCTCCTCTACCTCTTCCTTTAAATCTACCTCTGTTATTCCCTCTGCCTTGTCCTCTGTATTGACCCTGATAATAAATGGTTGTCTGGGCAGTCGGGGCTGCAAAAGCTGCTTGTTCCATTAAGAGGGAAACCTTGTTCTTTTGGTCTCTATTTCTCTCCTGAATTCCTTTTAGAATTTGTGTTAGCTCAGGAGTTGATTTATGTCTCCAATCTAAGCAGACGAGAGTCAGTGGTTCTTTAAGTTCCGCTCTGAGACCATTTACAAGGGCATTGATTAAAGGAATCTGGTAATTTTCTTTGGTCATTCCAGAATGCTGCCCCATAACTGCTTCTATTCTTTCTATATAATCCTCAACGTCTTCGTCCTTTTCTGAGTTGTCTCAATTATTTTTGTCCAATTAGTTCTTTTTGGGAATTTAATATGCATTACTCTATAGAATTCGGTCCAGAATTGATCACTTGGTAGTGTTTCTGGATTCCATCCCCCGTTTGTTTTATGATCGTTAATATCTTGGAAACTATCTTCGCCTTCTGTTAGAAGGCGGTATCTGGAATCTTTTAACCAAGCCCTGAGTAGCTGGTCAACGTCCACAATAGTGGGCTGATGGCAAATAATGGTGCTTTTGAGCTCACTAATTGCTTTTTCTAAATCCTCTGAGGGGTTCGGTAACTCGTGGATTATTGTCCGTAGCTCGGAAGCTGTCCATGGGCGTTGGACAACGACTGGATCTCCGTCAGACTCGTGGACATTGGGGAACCGTCTGAGCGGATGCATATTGCGGACTGTGTGGGATCTGGTATAATGACTTGGACCTCCGTTAACGGTGGTGTGATCTGGGCTAGACCCCTGATCTCCATTTTGGAGGTCGGGTACTTCACTATTCGCTGTACCCTGTAGTCGCTCTTCATATGCGGGAGGTTTTCTGTACCATCCCTCATCCGCGTCATCACTTGAGTGAGACGTGGGTAAAGGAGGGTAAAGAGAGGTTTGAGCGGTAGGCTTCGGGGTTTGTCTTAAAGTCATTTGTCTAACTTCATCTTGTTTAGCCAATTTACCACTCGGCTCTTGCTCTTTTCTCTTATTTTTAATTTCAGATCTACTGGCTTCTATACTACGGTCCTTACGCCTTTCTGCTTCCTTTTTCCAGTCTGAAAAGGCTGACCAATTTACTGACTTTTTACCTTTTCTTTGTGGGTCTCTACTTATGAGACAGTCCTCCAGACATGTAATTCTATCCACATTAAAGGTTCCATCAATGGGGAACGGGTGTCTGCCATTCTTGGTCCATTTGGACCAATCAGGCAAATCCCTTGTGGACATCCAACCACAGTTCTGGAAGATGTAAAAGGCAGGAGTTCCTTTTTCTGGGATCTTGCTCTGTGAAGCTCCCATCTTAGTAAAGTTTAGTTATACTAGGCACTCGTCTTCGGAATTGCAAATTTCACCCTTTACCCCTTTACGATTATTATTAACCCTTCGGAGCTCCACAAATGACAAACAATAACAAGAATTAACAACAATAAAGACAATGATAAGTAACGCAAAAAAAGCCCAAACAGGCAAACAAATCAAGTAATCAAACATTTAACCTTATACTTTAAGCTAAACAAATAGTCAATTCCCAGTTTGCGTTGTTCGCCACTACAAACTGGGTCCTTAAAATTTAACTTATACTCTATATATGAAGGTTTCTTATCTAAACCTTTCTGCCGCGAGACTCTTTTCTCCGGCTCAAGGGACCCACCCTTGATACTGCAGTTTTAATCTTTTAGCGCTTTCTCACTACCTGGTACCTTTCAGTCCGGGATACAACCCTGCCGACGTTTTTTTTTTTTTTTTTTTTTTTTTTTTTTTTTAACCTCCTTTGCCCGACAGTTTTGAAACTTGAGCCACCAAAATCCTCCTCCTCCTAACATAAGAAATAAAAGAAGCAAAAGTTACATGATTCAACTCAAATCCCAAACTCGAGTCCTATAGATCGCTGTGTCACTGTCGGAAGATACAGACTGCACCAATTCAGTATCTAATGAGAAATCCTTTTTATGTGATAAAACATCACTTGTGGCCAGTCAGGATTTGTCACTAGAAATTTGTGGTGTCCTTTGTCCGTGACTTACCGAAAGGTAGCAAGCGATCTCGGTGGAACCTCCAAGTAATACTGTCGAAGTTTCGACTTCCCAGTAAGACTCAAAACATAAGTTATCGTCAAAGGAAGTTTAATATTTTACTTGCTGCAAGGAGAATGCAACCATAGTCAAAACTAGACTATGATGACACTCTGCAAATACAAAAACTGCTCGAAATTTATACACAGAAACAATACAAGCTTCCTATATCACATGACATGGTAATAAATCATTAATTGACAGCATAGTGCCTATAAAACAAGTTAAAAGGATATTTGTATATACTGTACATGAAAGGTCTTTCTTGAGGTCATAAAGATTTAAAACAGCAGGAATTCCTCCGAAGTGTTAAGTGTGACTTCTCCCACCACAACATCTAGAGTTCAAGAGATATCGTACTTCACACCATAGCCTTGTAAACTTCTTTGATCTGCAATCCTAAATTATTTATTGGGGGCAATTAAAACAGTCTACAAACTGAAATTCCTTCATTAGGTTGAAACTATAAACAATTGGCTAATCTTTCTAACAGACATTGTGTAGGCCATTTTAGATTTTATATTCTGTGTCTTAGGAAGCCATTTTATTGTGTCCAAGAAACCATTTTATATCCAACTAAAAAATATACTTCCACACCTACTGCCACTTCCCTCAAGACCCTAGGATGTAAGCCATCAGGTCCAGGGGATTTATCCGCCTTGAGTCCCATTATTTTACTGAGTACCAATTCCTTAGTGATTTTAATCGTATTTAGCTCCTCCCCCCCAGAGCCCCCTGTTTGTCCAGTGTTGGGATATTCTTAGTGTCTTCTACCGTAAAGACTGAAACAAAATATTTGTTTAGCATTTTTGCCATCTCCATGTTTCCCACCATTAATTTCCCGGTCTCATCCTCTAAGGGACCTACGTTTGCCTTAGCCACCCTTTTTCTTTTTATATAACTATAGAAACTCTTGCTATCTGTTTTTATATTTTTTGCTAATTTATTTTCATAATCTATCTTCCCTTTCTTAATCAATCCTTTAGTTACTTTTTGCTGTCTTTTGAAGACTTCCCAATCTTCTATCCTCCCACTAAGTTTGGCTACCTTATATGTCCTTGTTTTTAGTTGGATACTATCCTTAATTTCTTTACTTAGCCACGGATGGCTGTCATTTCTTTTACACCCTTTTTTCCTCAGTGGAATATATATTTTTTGAAAGTTGTAAAATAACTCCTTAAATGAACACCACTGCTCATGTACCGTCTTACCCTTTAATCTATTTTCCCAGTCCACTTTAATCAATTCCGTTCTCATACCATCATAGTCTCCTTTATTCAAGCTCAGTACGCTTGTCTGAGAACCAATCTTCTCACCCTCTAATCGGATATGGAATTCAACCATGTTATGGTCACTCATTCCAAGGGGATCCTTAACTAGGACATTATTAATTAATCCTGACTCATTACACAGGACCAGGTCCAAGGTTGCTTGCCCCCTTGTAGGATCAGTTACATACTGCTCAAGAAATCCATCCCTAATACACTCAATAAACTCTTCCTCAAGGCTGCCCTGCCCAATTTGATTTGTCCAGTTAATATGATAGTTAAAATCCCCCATAATTATAGCTGTTCCCTTATTACATGCCCCAACTATTTCCTGATTAATACTTCTTCCAGCAGAGTTGCAACTATTAGGAGGCCTATATACTACTCCCACTAGTGTTTTTTTCCCTTTATTATTCCTTATCTCCACCCAAACTGTTTCATTATCCTGATCCTTTGACCCAATATCATTTCTCTGTAATACAGTGATTCCTTCCTTTATTAACATAGCTACCCCACCTCCTCTTCCTTCCTGTCTGTCCTTCCTGATTGTTAAATACCCTGGCATATTTAATTCCCAGTCGTTGTCACCCTGCAGCCATGTTTCTGTAATGGCCACAAGATCATACCCATACGTAGTTATTTGTACCGTCAATTCGTCTATTTTGTTACGAATGCTGCGTGCATTCAGATAAAGAACTTTTAAATATGTTTTGTGACAATTTATTCCTTCTTTTACCCCCTTTACTACTTTACCTTTATCTTTATATATTCTGTCCCTTCCTGACACGCTCTGGTTTTTAATTACCCCACTGCTACTTTGCTCTATTGCCTTCTCCATTGACATTTTTATTTTTTGCTCTCTTGAAACCTCCCCCCCACTAATTAGTTTAAAGCCCTCTCTACAGCCCTAGTTATTCGATTCGCCAGGACTCTAGTCCCAGCACTGGCCAAGTGAAGTCCGTCCCAACGGAACAGCTCTCTCCTGTCCCAGTACTGGTGCCAGAGTCCCAGGTAGCAAAACCCATTTCTCCCACACCAGTCTTTGAGCCACGCATTTAACCCTCTGATTTTATTTACCCTAGCCAAATTTGCTCGTGGCTCAGGTAGTAATAAGAACATAAGAACATAAGAAATAGGAGCAGGAGTAGGCCAATCGGCCCCTCGAGCCTGCTCCGCCATTCAACAAGATCATGGCTGATCTGATCCTCACCTCAAATCTAAAGAACACAAGAAGTAGGAGCAGGACCCGGCCACTCAGCCCCTGGGCCCGCTACGCCACCCACAGGGCCTCGACCGATCCGAACTCAGCCTCATGTCCAATTTCCTGCCCACTCCCCGTAACCCCTAATTCCCTTTACTTCTAGGAAACTGTCTATTTCTGTTTTAAATTTATTTAATGATGTAGCTTCCACAGCTTCCTGGGGCAGCAAATTCCACAGACCTACTACCCTCTGAGTGAAGAAGTTTCTCCTCATCTCAGTTTTGAAAGAGCAGCCCCTTATTCTAAGATTATGCCCCCTAGTTCTAGTTTCACCCATCCTTGGGAACATCCTTACCGCATCCACCCGATCAAGCCCCTTCACAATCTTATATGTTTCAATAAGATCGCCTCTCATTCTTCTGAACTCCAATGAGTAGAGTCCCAATCTACTCAACCTCTCCTCGTATGTCCACCCCCTCATCCCGGGGATTAACCGAGTGAACCTTCTTTGTACTGCCTCGAGAGCAAGTATGTCTTTTCTTAAGTATGGACACCAAAACTGTATGCAGTATTCCAGATGCGGTCTCACCAATACCTTATATAACTGCAGCAATACCTCCCTGTTTTTATAATCTATCCCCCTAGCAATAAAAGCCAACATTCCGTTGGCCTTCTTGATCACCTGCTGCACCTGCATACTAACTTTTTGATTTTCTTGCACTAGGACCCCCAGATCCCTTTGTACTGCAGTACTTTCCAGTTTCTCGCCATTAAGATAATAACTTGCTCTCTGATTTTTCCTGCCAAAGTGCATAACCTCACATTTTCCAATATTGTATTGCATCTGCCAAATCTCTGCCCACTCACCCAAGCTTGTCTATATCCCCTTGTAGGTTTTTGTGTCCTCCTCACTTTCTACTTTCCCTCCCATCTTTGTATCATCTGCAAACTTTGATATGTTACACTCGGTCCCCTCCTCCAAATCGTTAATATAGATTGTAAAGAGTTGGGGACCCAGCACCGACCCCTGCGGAACACCACTGGCTACTAGTTGCCAGTCCGAGAATGAACCATTTATCCCAACTCTCTGCTTCCTGTTAGATAACCAATCCTCCACCCATGCCAGAATATTCCCCCCAATCCAGTGATTTTTTATCTTGAGCAATAATCTTTTATGTGGCACCTTGTCGAATGCCTTCTGGAAGTCTAAATACACTACGTCCATTGGTTCCCCTTTATCCACCCTGTACGTTATGTCCTCAAAGAACTCAAGCAAATTTGTCAGACATGATTTCCCCTTCATAAAGCCATGCTGACTTTGTCCTATCAAATTATGTTTATCTAAATGTTCTGTTACTGTCTCCTTAATAATAGACTCCAAAATTTTACCCACCACAGATGTTAGACTAACTGGTCTATAATTTCCAGCTTTCTGCCTACTACCCTTTTTAAATAAGGGTGTTACATTAGCAGTTTTCCAATCTGCCAGGACCTTTGCTGAGTTCAGGGAATTTTGGAAAATTATTACCAAAGCATCCACAATCCCTACTGCCACTTCCCTCAAGACCCTAGGATGTAAGCCATCAGGTCCAGGGGATTTATCCGCCTTGAGTCCCATTATTTTACTGAGTACCAATTCCTTAGTGATTTTAATCGTATTTAGCTCCTCCCCCCCAGAGCCCCCTGTTTGTCCAGTGTTGGGATATTCTTAGTGTCTTCTACCGTAAAGACTGAAACAAAATATTTGTTTAGCATTTTTGCCATCTCCATGTTTCCCACCATTAATTTCCCGGTCTCATCCTCTAAGGGACCTACGTTTGCCTTAGCCACCCTTTTTCTTTTTATATAACTATAGAAACTCTTGCTATCTGTTTTTATATTTTTTGCTAATTTATTTTCATAATCTATCTTCCCTTTCTTAATCAATCCTTTAGTTACTTTTTGCTGTCTTTTGAAGACTTCCCAATCTTCTATCCTCCCACTAAGTTTGGCTACCTTATATGTCCTTGTTTTTAGTTGGATACTATCCTTAATTTCTTTACTTAGCCACGGATGGCTGTCATTTCTTTTACACCCTTTTTTCCTCAGTGGAATATATATTTTTTGAAAGTTGTAAAATAACTCCTTAAATGAACACCACTGCTCATGTACCGTCTTACCCTTTAATCTATTTTCCCAGTCCACTTTAATCAATTCCGTTCTCATACCATCATAGTCTCCTTTATTCAAGCTCAGTACGCTTGTCTGAGAACCAATCTTCTCACCCTCTAATCGGATATGGAATTCAACCATGTTATGGTCACTCATTCCAAGGGGATCCTTAACTAGGACATTATTAATTAATCCTGACTCATTACACAGGACCAGGTCCAAGGTTGCTTGCCCCCTTGTAGGATCAGTTACATACTGCTCAAGAAATCCATCCCTAATACACTCAATAAACTCTTCCTCAAGGCTGCCCTGCCCAATTTGATTTGTCCAGTTAATATGATAGTTAAAATCCCCCATAATTATAGCTGTTCCCTTATTACATGCCCCAACTATTTCCTGATTAATACTTCTTCCAGCAGAGTTGCAACTATTAGGAGGCCTATATACTACTCCCACTAGTGTTTTTTTCCCTTTATTATTCCTTATCTCCACCCAAACTGTTTCATTATCCTGATCCTTTGACCCAATATCATTTCTCTGTAATACAGTGATTCCTTCCTTTATTAACATAGCTACCCCACCTCCTCTTCCTTCCTGTCTGTCCTTCCTGATTGTTAAATACCCTGGCATATTTAATTCCCAGTCGTTGTCACCCTGCAGCCATGTTTCTGTAATGGCCACAAGATCATACCCATACGTAGTTATTTGTACCGTCAATTCGTCTATTTTGTTACGAATGCTGCGTGCATTCAGATAAAGAACTTTTAAATATGTTTTGTGACAATTTATTCCTTCTTTTACCCCCTTTACTACTTTACCTTTATCTTTATATATTCTGTCCCTTCCTGACACGCTCTGGTTTTTAATTACCCCACTGCTACTTTGCTCTATTGCCTTCTCCATTGACATTTTTATTTTTTGCTCTCTTGAAACCTCCCCCCCACTAATTAGTTTAAAGCCCTCTCTACAGCCCTAGTTATTCGATTCGCCAGGACTCTAGTCCCAGCACTGGCCAAGTGAAGTCCGTCCCAACGGAACAGCTCTCTCCTGTCCCAGTACTGGTGCCAGAGTCCCAGGTAGCAAAACCCATTTCTCCCACACCAGTCTTTGAGCCACGCATTTAACCCTCTGATTTTATTTACCCTAGCCAAATTTGCTCGTGGCTCAGGTAGTAATAAGAACATAAGAACATAAGAAATAGGAGCAGGAGTAGGCCAATCGGCCCCTCGAGCCTGCTCCGCCATTCAATAAGATCATGGCTGATCTGATCCTAACCGCCAATCTACTATCTATCACAGAACCATCTCCTGCATCTAACAGAATTGCACACACGAAATAGGAGCAGAATCAGGCTACACAGTCCCTGGGCCCGCTCCACTACCCACAGGGCCATGACCGATCCGAACCTAGACTCATGTCCAAATTCCTGCCCGCTCCCCGTAACCCTTAATGCCCTTTACTTCTAGGAAACTGTCTATTTCTGTTTTAAATTTAATTAATGTTGTAGCTTCTACAGCTTTTTGTGGCAGCATATTCCATGGACCTACCACCCTCTGAGTGAAGTAGTTCCTCCTCATCTCAGTTTTGAAAGAGCAGCCCCTTATTCTAAGACTATGTCCCCTAGTTCTCGTCTCACCCGTCATCGGGAACATCCTCCCCGCATCCACCCGATCCAACCCCTTCACAATCTTATATGTTTCAATAAGATCGCCTCTCATTCTTCTGAACTCCAATGAGTAGAGTCCCAATCTACCCAACCTCTCCTCATATGACCACCCCCTCATCCCCAGGATTAACCGAGTGAACCTTTTTTGCACTGCCTCGAGAGCAAGGATGTCTTTCCTTAAGTAAGGACACCAAAACTGTATGCAGTATTCCAGGTGCGGTCTCACCAATACCTTGTACAACTGAAGCAATACCTCCCTATTTTTATATTCTATCCCCCTAGCAATGAAAGCCAACATTCCATTTGCCTTCTTAATCACTTGCTGCACCTGCATACTAACCTTTTGAGTTTCGTGCACCAGGACCCCCAGATCCCTTTGCACTTCAGTACTCTCCAGTTTCTTGCCATTAAGATAATAAATTGCTCTAGGATTTTTCCTGCCAAAGTGCATCACCTCACACTTTCCAGTGTTGTATTCCATCTGCCAAATCTCTGCCCACTTACTTAGCCTGTCTATGTCCCCTTGCAGGTTTTTTATGTCCTCCTCACTCACTACTTTCCCTCCCATCTTTGTATCATCTGCAAATTTTGATATGTTACACTTGGTCCCTTCCTCCAAATCGTTAATATAGATTGTGAAGAGTTGGGACCCAGCACTGACCCCTGTGGAACACCACTAGTTACTGATTGCCAGTCTGAGAATGAACCATTTATCCCAACTCTTTGCTTTCTGTTAGATAGCCAATCCTCTATCCATGCCAGAATATTACCCCCAATCCCGTGATTTTTTACCTTAAGCAATAATCTTTTGTGTGGCACCTTGTCAAATGCCTTTTGGAAGTCTAAATACACTACGTCCACTGGTTCCCCTTTATCCACTCTATATGTTACTTCCTCAAAGAACTCCAGCAAATTTGTCAAACATGACTTCCCCTTCGTAAAACCATGCTGACTTTGTCCTATTAAATTATGATTATCCAAATGTCCTGTTACTGTTTCCTTAATAATGGACTCCAAAATTTTACCTACCACAGATGTTAGGCTAACCGGTCTATAGTTACCAGCCTTCTGTCTACTGCCCTTTTTAAATAAGGGTGTTACATTAGCAGTTTTCCAGTCTGCCGGGACCTTAGCGGAATCCAGGGAGTTTTGAAAAATTATTACCAATGCATCTACAATCCCTACCGCCACTTCCTTCAAGACTCTAGGATGTAAGCCATCAGGTCCAGGTGATTTATCCGCCTTGAGTCCCATTATTTTACCGAGTACCACTTCCTTAGTGATTTTGATCGTGTTTAGCTCCTCCCCCCCTATAGCCCCCTGTTTGTCCAGTGTTGGGATATTCTTAGTGTCCTCTACTGTAAAGACTGATACAAAATATTCATTCAGTGTTTTTGCCATCTCCATATTTCCCACCATTAATTTCCCGGTCTCATCCTCTAAGGGACCAACATTTACTTTAGCCACCCTTTTTCTTTTTATATAACTATAAAAACTCTTACTATCTGTTTTTATATTTTTTGCTAATTTACTTTCATAATCTATCTTCCCTTTCTTAATCAATCTTTTTGTTATTTTTTGCTGCCTTTTAAAGTTTTCCCAATCCTCTGTCCTCCCACTAGATTTCGCTACCTTATATGCCCTTGTTTTTAGTCGAATACTATCCTTAATTTCTTTACTTAGCCACGGATGACTGTCCTTTCTTTTACACCCTTTTCTTTTCAGTGGAATATATTTTTTTTGGAAGTTGTAAAATAACTCCTTGAATGTACACCACTGATCATGTGTCGTCTTACCCTTTAATCTATTTTCCCAATCCACTCTACTCAATTCCGCTCGCATACCTTCATAGTCTCCTTTATTCAAGCTTAGCACGCTTGTTTGAGATCCAACCTTCTCACCCTCTAATTGAATATGGAATTCAACCATGTTATGGTCACTCATTCCAAGGGGATCCTTTACTAGGACATTTTTAATTAATCCTGTCTCGTTACACAGGACCAGATCTAAGGTTGCTTGCCCCCTGGTCGGTTCAGTTACATACTGCTCAAGAAACCCATCCCTAATACACTCAATGAACTCATCCTCAAGGCAGCCCTGCCCCATTTGATTTGTCCAATTAATATGATAGTTAAAATCCCCCATAATTATAGATGTTCCCTTATTACATGCCTCAACTATTTCCTGATTGATACTCCGTCCAATAGAGTTGCAACTGTTCGGAGGCCTATAGACTACGCCCACTAATGTTTTTTTCCCCTTATTATTCCTTATCTCCACCCAAACTGTTTCATTATCATGATTTTTTGACCCAATATCATTACTCTGTATTACAGTGATTCCTTCCTTTATTAACATAGCCACCCCACCTCCCCTTCCTTCCTGCCTGTCCTTCCTGATCGTTAAATAACCTGGTATGTTTAATTCCCAGGCATTGTCACCCTGCAGCCATGTTTCTGTAATGGCCACAATATCAAAACCATATGTAGTTATTTGTGCCATTAACTCGTCTATTTTGTTACGAATGCTACGTGCATTCAGATAGAGAACTTTCAAATATGCTTTGTGGCACTTAGTTCCTGCTTTTTCACTTTTTACCAGTTTACCTTTTACTCCACACACTCTGTCCCTTCCTGCCACGCTCTGATTTGTGATTCCCCTACTGCTACCTATGTCTATGACCCTCTCTGTTGTCATTTTTATTTTTTGCTCTCTTGAAACCTCCCCCCCACTAATTAGTTTAAAGCCCTCTCCACAGCCCTAGTTATTCGATTCGCCAGGACACTAGTCCCAGCACTGGCCAAGTGAAGTCCGTCCCAACGGAACAGCTCTCTCCTGCCCCAGTACTGGTGCCAGTGTCCCAAGAAGCAAAACCCATTTTTCCCACACCAGTCTTTGAGCCACGCATTCAACTCCCTGATTTTATTTACCCTAGCCAAATTTGCTCGTGGCTCAGGTAGTAATCCAGAGATTATTACCCTCGAGGTTCTGCTTTTTAATTTGGCCCCTAGCTGCTCAAACTCCCTCAGCAGAACCTCTTTCCTTGTCCTATCTATGTCATTGGTACCAACATGGACCACGACAACTGGATCCTCCCCCTCCCACTCCAAGTTTCTCTCCAGCCCAGAGGAGATGTCCTTAACCCTGGCACCGGGCAGGCAACACAGCCTTCGGGACTCTCGCTCTTGGCTGCAAAGAACCCTATCTATCCCCCTAATGATACTATCCCCTACCACTACAACATTTCTTTTTACTCCCCCCACTTGAATGGCCCCCCTTACCACGGTGCTGTGGCCAGGTTGCTCATCGTCCCTGCAGTCCCCATCCTATCTACACAGGGAGTAAGAGCCTCGAACCTGTTGGACAAGAGCAAGGGCTGCGGCTCCTCCAACACTACCTCCTGGATCCCTGTACCTGCCTCACTCGTAGTCACACCTTCCTGTCCCTGACCACGGGCTACTTCTGAATTAGTTACTCTAATTGGTGTGACTACCTCCTGAAATACGGAGTCCAGGTAACTCTCCCCCTCCCTGATGTGTCGCAGTGTTTGAAGCTCTGACTCCAGCTCATCAACATGGAGCCGGAGTTCCTCGAGCAGCCAACACTTACTGCAAATGTGATCACCGTGAACATCAATGGTGTCCTCCAACTCCCACATATTGCAGCAGTAACACATCACCTGCTCTCCCATTCTATGTAATTAATTAAATTTATTATTATTTACCCTTTAATTAATTTAAATTAAAACAATACACTTCTGTGACAGTTTGTTCTGAGTCTCTTCACTCTCCGTCCTGTGGCAGTTTGATCTGAGTCTCCTCACTCTCCGTCCTGTGGCAGTTTGTTCTGAGTCTCCTCACTCCGTCCTGACAGTTTGATCTGAGTCTCCTCACTCCGTCCTGTGACAGTTTGTTCTGAGTCTCCTCACTCTCCATCCTGTGACAGTTTGTTCTGAGTCTCCTCACTCTCCGTCCTGTGACAGTTTGTTCTGAGTCTCCTCACTCTCTGTCCTGTGACAGTTTGTTCTGAGTCTCCTCACTCCGTCCTGTGACAGTTTGTTCTGAGTCTCCTCACTCTGTCCTGTGACAGTTTGTTCTGAGTCTCCTCACTCTCCGTCCTGTGACAGTTTGATCTGAGTCTCCTCACTCCGTCCTGTGACAGTTTGTTCTGAGTCTCCTCACTCTCCGTCCTGTGACAGTTTGTTCTGAGTCTCCTCACTCTCTGTCCTGTGACAGTTTGTTCTGTGTCTCCTCACTCTCCATCCTGTGACAGTTTGTTCTGAGTCTCCTCACTCTCCGTCCTGTGGCAGTTTGTTCTGAGTCTCCTCACTCTCCGTCCTGTGGCAGTTTGTTCTGAGTCTCCTCACTCTCCGTCCTGACAGTTTGTTCTGAGTCTCCTCACTCCGTCCTGTGACAGTTTGTTCTGAGTCTCCTCACTCCGTCCTGTGACAGTTTGTTCTGAGTCTCCTCACTCTCCGTCCTGTGACAGTTTGTTCTGAGTCTCCTCACTCCGTCCTGTGACAGTTTGTTCTGAGTCTCCTCACTCTCCGTCCTGTGACAGTTTGTTCTGAGTCTCCTCACTCTCTGTCCTGTGACAGTTTGTTCTGAGTCTCCTCACTCTCCGTCCTGTGACAGTTTGTTCTGAGTCTCCTCACTCTCCGTCCTGTGACAGTTTGTTCTGAGTCTCCTCACTCTCTGTCCTGTGACAGTTTGTTCTGAGTCTCCTCACTCTCCGTCCTGTGACAGTTTGTTCTGAGTCTCCTCACTCTGTCCTGTGACAGTTTGTACTGAGTCTCCTCACTCTCCGTCCTGTGACAGTTTGATCTGAGTCTCCTCACTCCGTCCTGACAGTTTGTTCTGAGTCTCCTCACTCCGTCCTGTGACAGTTTGTTCTGAGTCTCCTCACTCTCCGTCCTGTGACAGTTTGTTCTGAGTCTCCTCACTCTCTGTCCTGTGACAGTTTGTTACGAGTCTCCTCACTCTCTGTCCTGTGACAGTTTGTTCTGAGTCTCCTCACTCTCTGTCCTGTGACAGTTTGTACTGAGTCTCCTCACTCTCCGTCCTGTGACAGTTTGATCTGAGTCTCCTCACTCTCCGTCCTGACAGTTTGTTCTGAGTCTCCTCACTCTCCATCCTGTGACAGTTTGTTCTGAGTCTCCTCACTCCGTCCTGTGGCAGTTTGTTCTGAGTCTCCTCACTCTCCGTCCTGTGACAGTTTGTTCTGAGTCTCCTCACTCCGTCCTGTGACAGTTTGTTCTGAGTCTCCTCACTCTCCGTCCTGTGACAGTTTGTTCCGAGTCTCCTCACTCTGTCCTGTGACAGTTTGTTCTGAGTCTCCTCACTCTCCGTCCTGTGACAGTTTGTTCTGAGTCTCCTCACTCTCCGTCCTGTGACAGTTTGTTCTGAGTCTCCTCACTCTCTGTCCTGTGACAGTTTGTTCTGAGTCTCCTCACTCTCCGTCCTGTGACAGTTTGTTCTGAGTCTCTTCACTCTCTGTCCTGTGACAGTTTGTTCTGAGTCTCTTCACTCTCCGTCCTGTGACAGTTTGTTCTGAGTCTCCTCACTCTGTCCTGACAGTTTGTTCTGAGTCTCTTCACTCTCCGTCCTGTGACAGTTTGTTCTGAGTCTCCTCACTCTCTGTCCTGTGACAGTTTGTTCTGAGTCTCCTCACTCTCCGTCCTGTGACAGTTTGTTCTGAGTCTCTTCACTCTCTGTCCTGTGACAGTTTGTTCTGAGTCTCTTCACTCTCCGTCCTGTGACAGTTTGTTCTGAGTCTCCTCACTCTGTCCTGTGACAGTTTGTTCTGAGTCTCCTCACTCTCCGTCCTGACAGTTTGTTCTGAGTCTCCTCACTCTCCGTCCTGTGACAGTTTGTTCTGAGTCTCTTCACTCTCTGTCCTGTGACAGTTTGTTCTGAGTCTCTTCACTCTCCGTCCTGTGACAGTTTGTTCTGAGTCTCCTCACTCTGTCCTGACAGTTTGTTCTGAGTCTCCTCACTCTCTGTCCTGTGACAGTTTGTTCTGAGTCTCTTCACTCTCCGTCCTGTGACAGTTTGTTCTGAGTCTCCTCACTCCGTCCTGTGACAGTTTGTTCTGAGTCTCCTCACTCTCCGTCCTGTGACAGTTTGTTCTGAGTCTCCTCACTCTGTCCTGTGACAGTTTGTTCTGAGTCTCCTCACTCTCCGTCCTGACAGTTTGTTCTGAGTCTCCTCACTCCGTCCTGTGACAGTTTGTTCTGAGTCTCTTCACTCTCCGTCCTGTGACAGTTTGTTCTGAGTCTCCTCACTCTCCGTCCTGTGACAGTTTGTTCTGTGTCTCTTCACTCTCTGTCCTGTGACAGTTTGTTCTGAGTCTCTTCACTCTCCGTCCTGTGACAGTTTGTTCTGAGTCTCCTCACTCTCTGTCCTGTGACAGTTTGTTCTGTGTCTCCTCACTCCGTCCTGTGACAGTTTGTTCTGAGTCTCCTCACTCTCCGTCCTGTGACAGTTTGTTCTGAGTCTCCTCACTCTCCGTCCTGTGACAGTTTGTTCTGAGTCTCCTCACTCTCTGTCCTGACAGTTTGTTCTGAGTCTCCTCACTCTCTGTCCTGTGACAGTTTGTTCTGAGTCTCTTCACTCTCCGTCCTGTGACAGTTTGTTCTGAGTCTCCTCACTCCGTCCTGTGACAGTTTGTTCTGAGTCTCCTCACTCTCCGTCCTGTGACAGTTTGTTCTGAGTCTCCTCACTCCGTCCTGTGACAGTTTGTTCTGAGTCTCCTCACTCTCCGTCCTGTGACAGTTTGTTCTGAGTCTCCTCACTCCGTCCTGTGACAGTTTGTTCTGAGTCTCCTCACTCTCTGTCCTGTGACAGTTTGTTCTGAGTCTCCTCACTCTGTCCTGTGACAGTTTGTTCTGAGTCTCCTCACTCCGTCCTGTGACAGTTTGTTCTGAGTCTCCTCACTGTCCGTCCTGTGACAGTTTGTTCTGAGTCTCCTCACTCTCCGTCCTGTGACAGTTTGTTCTGAGTCTCCTCACTCTCTGTCCTGTGACAGTTTGTTCTGAGTCTCCTCACTCTCCGTCCTGTGACAGTTTGTTCTGAGTCTCCTCACTCCGTCCTGTGACAGTTTGTTCTGAGTCTCCTCACTCTCCGTCCTGTGACAGTTTGTTCTGAGTCTCCTCACTCTCCGTCCTGTGACAGTTTGTTCTGAGTCTCCTCACTCTCCATCCTGTGACAGTTTGTTCTGAGTCTCCTCACTCTGTCCTGACAGTTTGTTCTGAGTCTCCTCACTCTCCGTCCTGTGACAGTTTGTTCTGAGTCTCCTCACTCTGTCCTGACAGTTTGTTCTGAGTCTCCTCACTCTCCGTCCTGTGACAGTTTGTTCTGTGTCTCCTCACTCTCTGTCCTGTGACAGTTTGTTCTGAGTCTCCTCACTCTGTCCTGACAGTTTGTTCTGAGTCTCCTCACTCTCCGTCCTGTGACAGTTTGTTCTGAGTCTCCTCACTCTCCGTCCTGTGACAGTTTGTTCTGAGTCTCCTCACTCTCTGTCCTGTGACAGTTTGTTCTGAGTCTCCTCACTCCGTCCTGTGACAGTTTGTTCTGAGTCTCCTCACTCTCTGTCCTGTGACAGTTTGTTCTGAGTCTCCTCACTCTCTGTCCTGTGACAGTTTGTTCTGAGTCTCCTCACTCTCCGTCCTGTGACAGTTTGTTCTGAGTCTCCTCACTCCGTCCTGTGACAGTTTGTTCTGAGTCTCCTCACTCCGTCCTGTGACAGTTTGTTCTGAGTCTCCTCACTCCGTCCTGTGACAGTTTGTTCTGAGTCTCCTCACTCTGTCCTGTGACAGTTTGTTCTGAGTCTCTTCACACTTCGTCCTGTGACAGTTTGTTCTGAGTCTCCTCACTCTCCGTCCTGTGACAGTTTGTTCTGAGTCTCCTCACTCTCCGTCCTGTGACAGTTTGTTCTGAGTCTCCTCACTCTCCGTCCTGTGACAGTTTGTTCTGAGTCTCCTCACTCTCCGTCCTGTGACAGTTTGTTCTGAGTCTCCTCACTCTCCGTCCTGTGACAGTTTGTTCTGAGTCTCCTCACTCTCCGTCCTGTGACAGTTTGTTCTGAGTCTCCTCACTCTCCGTCCTGTGACAGTTTGTTCTGGGTCTCCTCACTCTCCGTCCTGTGACAGTTTGTTCTGAGTCTCCTCACTCTGTCCTGTGACAGTTTGTTCTGAGTCTCCTCACTCTCCGTCCTGTGACAGTTTGATCTGAGTCTCCTCACTCTCCGTCCTGTGACAGTTTGATCTGAGTCTCCTCACTCCGTCCTGTGACAGTTTGTTCTGAGTCTCCTCACTCTCCGTCCTGTGACAGTTTGTTCTGAGTCTCCTCACTCTCCGTCCTGTGACAGTTTGTTCTGAGTCTCCTCACTCTCTGTCCTGTGACAGTTTGTTCTGAGTCTCCTCACTCTCTGTCCTGTGACAGTTTGTTCTGAGTCTCCTCACTCTCTGTCCTGTGACAGTTTGTTCTGAGTCTCCTCACTCTCCGTCCTGTGACAGTTTGTTCTGAGTCTCCTCACTCTCTGTCCTGTGACAGTTTGTTCTGAGTCTCCTCACTCTCTGTCCTGTGACAGTTTGTTCTGAGTCTCCTCACTCTCCGTCCTGTGACAGTTTGTTCTGAGTCTCCTCACTCTCCGTCCTGTGACAGTTTGTTCTGAGTCTCCTCACTCTCTGTCCTGTGACAGTTTGTTCTGAGTCTCCTCACTCTCTGTCCTGTGACAGTTTGTTCTGAGTCTCCTCACTCTCTGTCCTGTGACAGTTTGTTCTGAGTCTCCTCACTCCGTCCTGTGACAGTTTGTTCTGAGTCTCCTCACTCTCTGTCCTGTGACAGTTTGTTCTGAGTCTCCTCACTCCGTCCTGTGACAGTTTGTTCTGTGTCTCCTCACTCCATCCTGTGACAGTTTGATCTGAGTCTCCTCACTCCGTCCTGTGACAGTTTGTTCTGAGTCTCCTCACTCTCCGTCCTGTGACAGTTTGTACTGAGTCTCCTCACTCTCCGTCCTGTGGCAGTTTGTTCTGAGTCTCCTCACTCTGTCCTGTGACAGTTTGATCTGAGTCTCCTCACTCTCCGTCCTGTGACAGTTTGTTCTGAGTCTCCTCACTCTCCGTCCTATGACAGTTTGTTCTGAGTCTCCTCACTCTCCGTCCTGTGGCAGTTTGTTCTGAGTCTCCTCACTCTCTGTCCTGTGACAGTTTGTTCTGAGTCTCCTCACTCTCTGTCCTGTGACAGTTTGTTCTGAGTCTCCTCACTCTCTGTCCTGTGACAGTTTGTTCTGAGTCTCCTCACTCTCCGTCCTGTGACAGTTTGTTCTGAGTCTCCTCACTCTCTGTCCTGTGACAGTTTGTTCTGAGTCTCCTCACTCTCCGTCCTGTGACAGTTTGATCTGAGTCTCCTCACTCTCTGTCCTGTGGCAGTTTGTTCTGAGTCTCCTCACTCTCTGTCCTGTGGCAGTTTGTTCTGAGTCTCCTCACTCCGTCCTGTGACAGTTTGATCTGAGTCTCCTCACTCTCCGTCCTGTGACAGTTTGATCTGAGTCTCCTCACTCTCTGTCCTGTGACAGTTTGTTCTGAGTCTCCTCACTCTCCGTCCTGTGACAGTTTGTTCTGAGTCTCCTCACTCCGTCCTGTGACAGTTTGTTCTGAGTCTCCTCACTCCGTCCTGTGGCAGTTTGTTCTGAGTCTCCTCACTCTCCGTCCTGTGACAGTTTGATCTGAGTCTCCTCACTCCGTCCTGTGACAGTTTGTTCTGAGTCTCCTCACTCTCCGTCCTGTGACAGTTTGATCTGAGTCTCCTCACTCCGTCCTGTGACAGTTTGTTCTGAGTCTCCTCACTCTCTGTCCTGTGGCAGTTTGTTCTGAGTCTCCTCACTCTGTCCCTGTGACAGTTTGTTCTGAGTCTCCTCACTCGTCCTGTGACAGTTTGTTCTGAGTCTCCTCACTCTCCGTCCTGTGGCAGTTTGTTCTGAGTCTCCTCCACTCCGTCCTGTGACAGTTTGTTCTGAGTCTCCTCACTCTCCGTCCTGTGGCAGTTTGTTCTGAGTCTCCACACTCCGTCCTGTGACAGTTTGTTCTGAGTCTCCTCACTCTCCGTCCTGTGGCAGTTTGTTCTGAGTCTCCTCACTCTCGTCCTGTGACAGTTTGTTCTGAGTCTCCTCACTCCGTCCTGTGACAGTTTGTTCTGAGTCTCCTCACTCTCTGTCCTGTGACAGTTTGTTCTGAGTCTCCTCACTCCGTCCTGTGACAGTTTGTTCTGAGTCTCCTCACTCTCCGTCCTGTGACAGTTTGTTCTGAGTCTCCTCACTCTCCGTCCTGTGACAGTTTGTTCTGAGTCTCCTCACTCTGTCCTGTGACAGTTTGTTCTGAGTCTCCTCACTCTCCGTCCTGTGACAGTTTGTTCTGAGTCTCCTCACTCTCCGTCCTGTGACAGTTTGTTCTGAGTCTCCTCACTCTCCGTCCTGTGACAGTTTGTTCTGAGTCTCCTCACTCTCCGTCCTGTGACAGTTTGTTCTGAGTCTCCTCACTCTCCGTCCTGTGACAGTTTGTTCTGAGTCTCCTCACTCTCCGTCCTGTGACAGTTTGTTCTGAGTCTCCTCACTCTGTCCTGTGACAGTTTGATCTGAGTCTCCTCACTCTCCGTCCTGTGACAGTTTGTTCTGAGTCTCCTCACTCTCCTGTCCTGTGACAGTTTGTTCTGAGTCTCCTCACTCTCCGTCCTGTGACAGTTTGTTCTGAGTCTCCTCACTCTCCGTCCTGTGACAGTTTGTTCTGAGTCTCCTCACTCTCCGTCCTGTGACAGTTTGTTCTGAGTCTCCTCACTCTCCGTCCTGTGACAGTTTGTTCTGAGTCTCCTCACTCTCCGTCCTGTGACAGTTTTGTTCTGAGTCTCCTCACTCTCCGTCCTGTGACAGTTTGTTCTGAGTCTCCTCACTCTCGTCCTGTGACAGTTGTTCTGAGTCTCCTCACTCTCGTCCTGTGACAGTTTGTTCTGAGTCTCCTCACTCTGTCCTGTGACAGTTTGATCTGAGTCTCTCACTCTCCGTCCTGTGACAGTTTGTTCTGAGTCTCCTCACTCTCCGTCCTGTGACAGTTTGTTCTGAGTCTCCTCACTCTCCGTCCTGTGACAGTTTGTTCTGAGTCTCCTCACTCTCCGTCCTGTGACAGTTTGTTCTGAGTCTCCTCACTCTCCGTCCTGTGACAGTTTGTTCTGAGTCTCCTCACTCTCCGTCCTGTGACAGTTTGTTCTGAGTCTCCTCACTCTCCGTCCTGTGACAGTTTGTTCTGAGTCTCCTCACTCTCCGTCCTGTGACAGTTTGTTCTGAGTCTCCTCACTCTGTCCTGTGACAGTTTGTTCTGAGTCTCCTCACTCTCCGTCCTGTGACAGTTTGTGCTGAGTCTCCTCACTCTGTCCTGTGGCAGTTTGTTCTGAGTCTCCTCACTCTCTGTCCTGTGACAGTTTGTTCTGAGTCTCCTCACTCTGTCCTGTGACAGTTTGTTCTGAGTCTCCTCACTCCGTCCTGTGACAGTTTGTTCTGAGTCTCCTCACTCTCCGTCCTGTGACAGTTTGTTCTGAGTCTCCTCACTCTCCGTCCTGTGACAGTTTGTTCTGAGTCTTCTCACTCCCCGTCCTGTGACAGTTTGTTCTGAGTCTCTTCACTCTCCGTCCTGTGACAGTTTGTTCTGAGTCTCCTCACTCTCTGTCCTGTGACAGTTTGATCTGAGTCTCCTCACTCTCCGTCCTGTGACAGTTTGTTCTGAGTCTCCTCACTCCGTCCTGTGACAGTTTGTTCTGAGTCTCCTCACTCTCGTCCTGTGACAGTTTGTTCTGAGTCTCCTCACTCTCGTCCTGTGACAGTTTGATCTGAGTCTCCTCACTCTCCGTCCTGTGACAGTTTGTTCTGAGTCTCCTCACTCTCGTCCTGTGACAGTTTGTTCTGAGTCTCCTCACT
This sequence comes from Squalus acanthias, assembly GCA_030390025.1. NCBI lineage: Eukaryota > Metazoa > Chordata > Chondrichthyes > Squaliformes > Squalidae > Squalus > Squalus acanthias. The sequence goes on along the minus strand of JASTWF010001297.1, from coordinate 28,773 downwards.
CCGTCCTGTGACAGTTTGTTCTGAGTCTCCTCACTCTGTCCTGTGACAGTTTGTTCTGAGTCTCCTCACTCTCCGTCCTGTGACAGTTTGTTCTGAGTCTCCTCACTCTCGTCCTGTGACAGTTTGTTCTGAGTCTCCTCACTCTCCGTCCTGTGACAGTTTGTTCTGAGTCTCCTCACTCTCGTCCTGTGACAGTTTGTTCTGAGTCTCCTCACTCTCCGTCCTGTGACAGTTTGTTCTGAGTCTCCTCACTCTCGTCCTGTGACAGTTTGTTCTGAGTCTCCTCACTCCGTCCTGTGACAGTTTGTTCTGAGTCTCCTCACTCCGTCCTGTGACAGTTTGTTCTGAGTCTCCTCACTCTCGTCCTGTGACAGTTTGTTCTGAGTCTCCTCACTCTCCGTCCTGTGACAGTTTGTTCTGAGTCTCCTCACTCCGTCCTGTGACAGTTTGTTCTGAGTCTCCTCACTCTCCGTCCTGTGACAGTTTGTTCTGAGTCTCCTCACTCTCCGTCCTGTGACAGTTTGTTCTGAGTCTCCTCACTCTCCGTCCTGTGACAGTTTGTTCTGAGTCTCCTCACTCTCGTCCTGTGACAGTTTGTTCTGAGTCTCTCTCACTCCCGTCCTGTGACAGTTTTGTTCTGAGTCTCCTCACTCTCCGTCCTGTGACAGTTTGTTCTGAGTCTCCTCACTCTCCGTCCTGTGACAGTTTGTTCTGAGTCTCCTCACTCTCGTCCTGTGACAGTTTGTTCTGAGTCTCCTCACTCTCCGTCCTGTGACAGTTTGTTCTGAGTCTCCTCACTCTCCGTCCTGTGACAGTTTGTTCTGAGTCTCCTCACTCACCGTCCTGTGACAGTTTGTTCTGAGTCTCCTCACTCTCCGTCCTGTGACAGTTTGTTCTGAGTCTCCTCACTCCGTCCTGTGACAGTTTGTTCTGAGTCTCCTCACTCTGTCCTGTGACAGTTTGTTCTGAGTCTCCTCACTCTCCGTCCTGTGACAGTTTGTTCTGAGTCTCCTCACCTCCGTCCTGTGACAGTTTGTTCTGAGTCTCCTCACTCTCGTCCTGTGACAGTTTGTTCTGAGTCTCCTCACTCTCCGTCCTGTGACAGTTTGTTCTGAGGTCTCCTCACTCTCCGTCCTGTGACAGTTTGTTCTGAGTCTCCTCACTCTCCGTCCTGTGACAGTTTGTTCTGAGTCTCCTCACTCTCCGTCCTGTGACAGTTTGTTCTGAGTCTCCTCACTCTCCGTCCTGTGACAGTTTGTTCTGAGTCTCCTCACTCTCCGTCCTGTGACAGTTTGTTCTGAGTCTCCTCACTCTCCGTCCTGTGACAGTTTGTTCTGAGTCTCCTCACTCTCGTCCTGTGACAGTTTGTTCTGAGTCTCCTCACTCTCGTCCTGTGACAGTTTGTTCTGAGTCTCCTCACTCTCCGTCCTGTGACAGTTTGTTCTGAGTCTCCTCACTCTCGTCCTGTGACAGTTTGTTCTGAGTCTCCTCACTCTCGTCCTGTGACAGTTTGTTCTGAGTCTCCTCACTCTCCGTCCTGTGACAGTTTGTTCTGAGTCTCCTCACTCTCCGTCCTGTGACAGTTTGTTCTGAGTCTCCTCACTCTCCGTCCTGTGACAGTTTGTTCTGAGTCTCCTCACTCTCCGTCCTGTGACAGTTTGTTCTGAGTCTCCTCACTCTCGTCCTGTGACAGTTTGTTCTGAGTCTCCTCACTCTCCGTCCTGTGACAGTTTGTTCTGAGTCTCCTCACTCTCCGTCCTGTGACAGTTTGTTCTGAGTCTCCTCACTCTCCGTCCTGTGACAGTTTGTTCTGAGTCTCCTCACTCTCCGTCCTGTGACAGTTTGTTCTGAGTCTCCTCACTCTCCGTCCTGTGACAGTTTGTTCTGAGTCTCCTCACTCTCCGTCCTGTGACAGTTTGTTCTGAGTCTCCTCACTCTCCGTCCTGTGACAGTTTGTTCTGAGTCTCCTCACTCTCCGTCCTGTGACAGTTTGTTCTGAGTCTCCTCACTCCGTCCTGTGACAGTTTGTTCTGAGTCTCCTCACTCCGTCCTGTGACAGTTTGTTCTGAGTCTCCTCACTCTCCGTCCTGTGACAGTTTGTTCTGAGTCTCCTCACTCTCCGTCCTGTGACAGTTTGTTCTGAGTCTCCTCACTCTCCGTCCTGTGACAGTTTGATCTGAGTCTCCTCACTCTCCGTCCTGTGACAGTTTGTTCTGAGTCTCCTCACTCCGTCCTGTGACAGTTTGTTCTGAGTCTCCTCACTCCGTCCTGTGACAGTTTGTTCTGAGTCTCCTCACTCTCCGTCCTGTGACAGTTTGTTCTGAGTCTCCTCACTCCAGTCCTGTGACAGTTTGTTCTGAGTCTCCTCACTCTCGTCCTGTGACAGTTTGTTCTGAGTCTCCTCACTCTCCGTCCTGTGACAGTTTGTTCTGAGTCTCCTCACTCTCTGTCCTGTGACAGTTTGATCTGAGTCTCCTCACTCCGTCCTGTGACAGTTTGTTCTGAGTCTCCTCACTCTCCGTCCTGTGACAGTTTGTTCTGAGTCTCCTCACTCTCCGTCCTGTGACAGTTTGTTCTGAGTCTCCTCACTCTCCGTCCTGTGACAGTTTGTTCTGAGTCTCCTCACTCTCCGTCCTGTGACAGTTTGTTCTGAGTCTCCTCACTCCGTCCTGTGACAGTTTGTTCTGAGTCTCCTCACTCTCCGTCCTGTGACAGTTTGTTCTGAGTCTCCTCACTCTCCGTCCTGTGACAGTTTGTTCTGAGTCTCCTCACTCTCCGTCCTGTGACAGTTTGTTCTGAGTCTCCTCACTCCGTCCTGTGACAGTTTGTTCTGAGTCTCCTCACTCCGTCCTGTGACAGTTTGTTCTGAGTCTCCTCACTCTCCGTCCTGTGCAGTTTGTTCTGAGTCTCCTCACTCCGTCCTGTGACAGTTTGTTCTGAGTCTCCTCACTCTCGTCCTGTGACAGTTTGTTCTGAGTCTCCTCACTCTCCGTCCTGTGACAGTTTGTTCTGAGTCTCCTCACTCTCCGTCCTGTGACAGTTTGTTCTGAGTCTCCTCACTCTCGTCCTGTGGACAGTTTGTTCTGAGTCTCCTCACTCCGTCCTGTGACAGTTTGTTCTGAGTCTCCTCACTCTCCGTCCTGTGACAGTTTGTTCTGAGTCTCCTCACTCTCCGTCCTGTGACAGTTTGTTCTGAGTCTCCTCACTCTCCGTCCTGTGACAGTTTGTTCTGAGTCTCCTCACTCCGTCCTGTGACAGTTTGATCTGAGTCTCCTCACTCTCCGTCCTGTGACAGTTTGTTCTGAGTCTCCTCACTCTCCGTCCTGTGGCAGTTTGTTCTGAGTCTCCTCACTCTCCGTCCTGTGACAGTTTGATCTGAGTCTCTTCACTCTCCGTCCTGTGACAGTTTGTTCTGAGTTCCCTCACTCTCCGTCCTGTGACAGTTTGTTCTGAGTCTCCTCACTCTCCGTCCTGTGACAGTTTGTTCTGAGTCTCCTTCACTCTCCGTCCTGTGACAGTTTGTTCTGAGTCTCCTCACTCTCGTCCTGTGACAGTTTGTTCTGAGTCTCCTTCACTCTCGTCCTGTGACAGTTTGTTCTGAGTCTCCTCACTCTCCGTCCTGTGACAGTTTGTTCTGAGTCTCCTCACTCTCGTCCTGTGACAGTTTGTTCTGAGTCTCTTCACTCTCGTCCTGTGACAGTTTGTTCTGAGTCTCCTCACTCTCCGTCCTGTGACAGTTTGTTCTGAGTCTCCTCACTCTGTCCTGTGACAGTTTGTTCTGAGTTCCTCACTCTCCGTCCTGTGACAGTTTGTTCTGAGTCTCCTCACTCTCCGTCCTGTGACAGTTTGTTCTGAGTCTCCTCACTCTGTCCTGTGACAGTTTGTTCTGAGTCTCCTCACTCTCCGTCCTGTGACAGTTTGTTCTGAGTCTCCTCCACTCTCGTCCTGTGACAGTTTGATCTGAGTCTCCTCACTCCAGTCCTGTGACAGTTTGTTCTGAGTCTCCTCACTCTCCGTCCTGTGACAGTTTGTCTGAGTTCCCTCACTCTCCGTCCTGTGACAGTTTGTTCTGAGTCTCCTCACTCTGTCCTGACAGTTTGTTCTGAGTCTCCTCACTCTCCGTCCTGTGACAGTTTGTTCTGAGTCTCACTCACTCTCCCGTCCTGTGACAGTTTGATCTGAGTCTCCTCACTCTCGTCGTGACAGTTGTTCTGAGTTCCTCACTCTCGTCCTGTGACAGTTTGTTCTGAGTCTCCTCACTCCAGTCCTGTGACAGTTTGTTCTGAGTCTCCTCCACTCTCGATCCTGTGACAGTTTGTTCTGAGTCTCCTCACTCTCCGTCCTGTGACAGTTTGTTCTGAGTCTCCTCACTCTGTCCTGTGACAGTTTGTTTGAGTCTCCTCACTCTCCGTCCTGTGACAGTTTGTTCTGAGTCTCCTCACTCTCTGTCCTGTGACAGTTTGTTCTGAGTCTCCTCACTCTTGTCCTGTGACAGTTTGTTCTGAGTCTCCTCACTCTCGTCCCTGTGACAGTTTGTTCTGAGTCTCCTCACTCTCGTCTGGTGACAGTTGTTCTGAGTCTCCTCCTCTCCGTCCTGTGACCGGTTTGATCTGAGTCTCCTCACTCTCCGTCCTGTGACAGGTTTGTTCTGAGTCTCCTCACTCTCGTCCTGTGACAGTTTGTTCTGAGTCTCCTCACTCTCCGTCCTGTGGCAGTTTGTTCTGAGTCTCCTCACTCTCGTCTGTGACAGTTTGTTCTGAGTCTCCTCACTCTGTCTGTGACAGTTTGTTCTGAGTCTCCTCACTCTCCGTCTGTGGACAGTATGTTCTGAGTCTCCTCACTCATCCGTCCTGTGACAGATTTGTTCTGAGTCTCTCACTCTGTCTGTGACGGTTTGTTCTGAGTCTCCTCACTCTCCGTCCTGTGACAGTTTGTTCTGAGTCTCCTCACTCTCCGTCCTGTGACAGTTTGTTCTGAGTCTCCTCACTCTCGTCCTGTGACAGTTTGTTCTGAGTCTCCTCACTCTCCGTCCTGTGACAGTTTGTTCTGAGTCTCCTCACTCTCCGTCCTGTGACAGTTTGTTCTGAGTCTCCTCACTCTCCGTCCTGTGACAGTTTGTTCTGAGTCTCCTCACTCTCCGTCCTGTGACAGTTTGTTCTGAGTCTCCTCACTCTCCGTCCTGTGACAGTTTGTTCTGAGTCTCCTCACTCTCCGTCCTGTGACAGTTTGTTCTGAGTCTCCTCACTCTCCGTCCTGTGACAGTTTGTTCTGAGTCTCCTCACTCTCGTCCTGTGACAGTTTGTTCTGAGTCTCCTCACTCTCCGTCCTGTGACAGTTTGTTCTGAGTCTCCTCACTCTCCGTCCTGTGACAGTTTGTTCTGAGTCTCCTCACTCTGTCCTGTGACAGTTTGTTCTGAGTCTCCTCACTCTCCGTCCTGTGACAGTTTGTTCTGAGTCTCCTCACTCTCCGTCCTGTGACAGTTTGTTCTGAGTCTCCTCACTCTCCGTCCTGTGACAGTTTGTTCTGAGTCTCCTCACTCTCCGTCCTGTGACAGTTTGTTCTGAGTCTCCTCACTCTCCGTCCTGTGACAGTTTGTTCTGAGTCTCCTCACTCTCCGTCCTGTGACAGTTTGTTCTGAGTCTCCTCACTCTCCGTCCTGTGACAGTTTGTTCTGAGTCTCCTCACTCTCCGTCCTGTGACAGTTTGTTCTGAGTCTCCTCACTCTCCGTCCTGTGACAGTTTGTTCTGAGTCTCCTCACTCTCCGTCCTGTGACAGTTTGTTCTGAGTCTCCTCACTCTCCGTCCTGTGACAGTTTGTTCTGAGTCTCCTCACTCTCCGTCCTGTGACAGTTTGTTCTGAGTCTCCTCACTCTCCGTCCTGTGACAGTTTGTTCTGAGTCTCCTCACTCTCCGTCCTGTGACAGTTTGTTCTGAGTCTCCTCACTCTCCGTCCTGTGACAGTTTGTTCTGAGTCTCCTCACTCTCCGTCCTGTGACAGTTTGTTCTGAGTCTCCTCACTCTCCGTCCTGTGACAGTTTGTTCTGAGTCTCCTCACTCTCGTCCTGTGACAGTTTGTTCTGAGTCTCCTCACTCTCCGTCCTGTGACAGTTTGTTCTGAGTCTCCTCACTCTCCGTCCTGTGACAGTTTGTTCTGAGTCTCCTCACTCTCCGTCCTGTGACAGTTTGTTCTGAGTCTCCTCACTCTCCGTCCTGTGACAGTTTGTTCTGAGTCTCCTCACTCTCCGTCCTGTGACAGTTTGTTCTGAGTCTCCTCACTCTCCGTCCTGTGACAGTTTGTTCTGAGTCTCCTCACTCTCCGTCCTGTGACAGTTTGTTCTGAGTCTCCTCACTCTCCGTCCTGTGACAGTTTGTTCTGAGTCTCCTCACTCTCCGTCCTGTGACAGTTTGTTCTGAGTCTCCTCACTCTCCGTCCTGTGACAGTTTGTTCTGAGTCTCCTCACTCTCCGTCCTGTGACAGTTTGTTCTGAGTCTCCTCACTCTCCGTCCTGTGACAGTTTGTTCTGAGTCTCCTCACTCTCCGTCCTGTGACAGTTTGTTCTGAGTCTCCTCACTCTCCGTCCTGTGACAGTTTGTTCTGAGTCTCCTCACTCTCGTCCTGTGACAGTTTGTTCTGAGTCTCCTCACTCTCCGTCCTGTGACAGTTTGTTCTGAGTCTCCTCACTCTCCGTCCTGTGACAGTTTGTTCTGAGTCTCCTCACTCTCCGTCCTGTGACAGTTTGTTCTGAGTCTCCTCACTCTCCGTCCTGTGACAGTTTGTTCTGAGTCTCCTCACTCTCCGTCCTGTGACAGTTTGTTCTGAGTCTCCTCACTCTCCGTCCTGTGACAGTTTGTTCTGAGTCTCCTCACTCTCGTCCTGTGACAGTTTGTTCTGAGTCTCCTCACTCTCCGTCCTGTGACAGTTTGTTCTGAGTCTCCTCACTCTCGTCCTGTGACAGTTTGTTCTGAGTCTCCTCACTCTCCGTCCTGTGACAGTTTGTTCTGAGTCTCCTCACTCTCGTCCTGTGACAGTTTGTTCTGAGTCTCCTCACTCTCCGTCCTGTGACAGTTTGTTCTGAGTCTCCTCACTCTCCGTCCTGTGACAGTTTGTTCTGAGTCTCCTCACTCTGTCCTGTGACAGTTTGTTCTGAGTCTCCTCACTCTCCGTCCTGTGACAGTTTGTTCTGAGTCTCCTCACTCTCCGTCCTGTGACAGTTTGTTCTGAGTCTCCTCACTCTCCGTCCTGTGACAGTTTGTTCTGAGTCTCCTCACTCTCCGTCCTGTGACAGTTTGTTCTGAGTCTCCTCACTCTCCGTCCTGTGACAGTTTGTTCTGAGTCTCCTCACTCTCCGTCCTGTGACAGTTTGTTCTGAGTCTCCTCACTCTCCGTCCTGTGACAGTTTGTTCTGAGTCTCCTCACTCTCCGTCCTGTGACAGTTTGTTCTGAGTCTCCTCACTCTCCGTCCTGTGACAGTTTGTTCTGAGTCTCCTCACTCTCCGTCCTGTGACAGTTTGTTCTGAGTCTCCTCACTCTCGTCCTGTGACAGTTTGTTCTGAGTCTCCTCACTCTCCGTCCTGTGACAGTTTGTTCTGAGTCTCCTCACTCTCCGTCCTGTGACAGTTTGTTCTGAGTCTCCTCACTCTCCGTCCTGTGACAGTTTGTTCTGAGTCTCCTCACTCTCCGTCCTGTGACAGTTTGTTCTGAGTCTCCTCACTCTCCGTCCTGTGACAGTTTGTTCTGAGTCTCCTCACTCTCCGTCCTGTGACAGTTTGTTCTGAGTCTCCTCACTCTCCGTCCTGTGACAGTTTGTTCTGAGTCTCCTCACTCTCCGTCCTGTGACAGTTTGTTCTGAGTCTCCTCACTCTCCGTCCTGTGACAGTTTGTTCTGAGTCTCCTCACTCTCCGTCCTGTGACAGTTTGTTCTGAGTCTCCTCACTCTCCGTCCTGTGACAGTTTGTTCTGAGTCTCCTCACTCTCCGTCCTGTGACAGTTTGTTCTGAGTCTCCTCACTCTCCGTCCTGTGACAGTTTGTTCTGAGTCTCCTCACTCTCCGTCCTGTGACAGTTTGTTCTGAGTCTCCTCACTCTCCGTCCTGTGACAGTTTGTTCTGAGTCTCCTCACTCTCCGTCCTGTGACAGTTTGTTCTGAGTCTCCTCACTCTCCGTCCTGTGACAGTTTGTTCTGAGTCTCCTCACTCTCCGTCCTGTGACAGTTTGTTCTGAGTCTCCTCACTCTCCGTCCTGTGACAGTTTGTTCTGAGTCTCCTCACTCTCCGTCCTGTGACAGTTTGTTCTGAGTCTCCTCACTCTCCGTCCTGTGACAGTTTGTTCTGAGTCTCCTCACTCTCGTCCTGTGACAGTTTGTTCTGAGTCTCCTCACTCTCCGTCCTGTGACAGTTTGTTCTGAGTCTCCTCACTCTCCGTCCTGTGACAGTTTGTTCTGAGTCTCCTCACTCTCGTCCTGTGACAGTTTGTTCTGAGTCTCCTCACTCTCCGTCCTGTGACAGTTTGTTCTGAGTCTCCTCACTCTCCGTCCTGTGACAGTTTGTTCTGAGTCTCCTCACTCTCGTCCTGTGACAGTTTGTTCTGAGTCTCCTCACTCTCCGTCCTGTGACAGTTTGTTCTGAGTCTCCTCACTCTCCGTCCTGTGACAGTTTGTTCTGAGTCTCCTCACTCTCGTCCTGTGACAGTTTGTTCTGAGTCTCCTCACTCTCCGTCCTGTGACAGTTTGTTCTGAGTCTCCTCACTCTCCGTCCTGTGACAGTTTGTTCTGAGTCTCCTCACTCTCCGTCCTGTGACAGTTTGTTCTGAGTCTCCTCACTCTCCGTCCTGTGACAGTTTGTTCTGAGTCTCCTCACTCTCCGTCCTGTGACAGTTTGTTCTGAGTCTCCTCACTCTCCGTCCTGTGACAGTTTGTTCTGAGTCTCCTCACTCTCCGTCCTGTGACAGTTTGTTCTGAGTCTCCTCACTCTCCGTCCTGTGACAGTTTGTTCTGAGTCTCCTCACTCTCCGTCCTGTGACAGTTTGTTCTGAGTCTCCTCACTCTCGTCCTGTGACAGTTTGTTCTGAGTCTCCTCACTCTCCGTCCTGTGACAGTTTGTTCTGAGTCTCCTCACTCTCCGTCCTGTGACAGTTTGTTCTGAGTCTCCTCACTCTCCGTCCTGTGACAGTTTGTTCTGAGTCTCCTCACTCTCCGTCCTGTGACAGTTTGTTCTGAGTCTCCTCACTCTCCGTCCTGTGACAGTTTGTTCTGAGTCTCCTCACTCTCCGTCCTGTGACAGTTTGTTCTGAGTCTCCTCACTCTCGTCCTGTGACAGTTTGTTCTGAGTCTCCTCACTCTCCGTCCTGTGACAGTTTGTTCTGAGTCTCCTCACTCTCCGTCCTGTGACAGTTTGTTCTGAGTCTCCTCACTCTCCGTCCTGTGACAGTTTGTTCTGAGTCTCCTCACTCTCGTCCTGTGACAGTTTGTTCTGAGTCTCCTCACTCTCGTCCTGTGACAGTTTGTTCTGAGTCTCCTCACTCTCCGTCCTGTGACAGTTTGTTCTGAGTCTCCTCACTCTCGTCCTGTGACAGTTTGTTCTGAGTCTCCTCACTCTCCGTCCTGTGACAGTTTGTTCTGAGTCTCCTCACTCTGTCCTGTGACAGTTTGTTCTGAGTCTCCTCACTCTCCGTCCTGTGACAGTTTGTTCTGAGTCTCCTCACTCTCCGTCCTGTGACAGTTTGTTCTGAGTCTCCTCACTCTCGTCCTGTGACAGTTTGTTCTGAGTCTCCTCACTCTCGTCCTGTGACAGTTTGTTCTGAGTCTCCTCACTCTCCGTCCTGTGACAGTTTGTTCTGAGTCTCCTCACTCTCCGTCCTGTGACAGTTTGTTCTGAGTCTCCTCACTCTCCGTCCTGTGACAGTTTGTTCTGAGTCTCCTCACTCTCCGTCCTGTGACAGTTTGTTCTGAGTCTCCTCACTCTCCGTCCTGTGACAGTTTGTTCTGAGTCTCCTCACTCTCCGTCCTGTGACAGTTTGTTCTGAGTCTCCTCACTCTCCGTCCTGTGACAGTTTGTTCTGAGTCTCCTCACTCTCCGTCCTGTGACAGTTTGTTCTGAGTCTCCTCACTCTCCGTCCTGTGACAGTTTGTTCTGAGTCTCCTCACTCTCCGTCCTGTGACAGTTTGTTCTGAGTCTCCTCACTCTCCGTCCTGTGACAGTTTGTTCTGAGTCTCCTCACTCTCCGTCCTGTGACAGTTTGTTCTGAGTCTCCTCACTCTCCGTCCTGTGACAGTTTGTTCTGAGTCTCCTCACTCTCCGTCCTGTGACAGTTTGTTCTGAGTCTCCTCACTCTCGTCCTGTGACAGTTTGTTCTGAGTCTCCTCACTCTCCGTCCTGTGACAGTTTGTTCTGAGTCTCCTCACTCTCCGTCCTGTGACAGTTTGTTCTGAGTCTCCTCACTCTCCGTCCTGTGACAGTTTGTTCTGAGTCTCCTCACTCTCGTCCTGTGACAGTTTGTTCTGAGTCTCCTCACTCTCCGTCCTGTGACAGTTTGTTCTGAGTCTCCTCACTCTCCGTCCTGTGACAGTTTGTTCTGAGTCTCCTCACTCTCCGTCCTGTGACAGTTTGTTCTGAGTCTCCTCACTCTCCGTCCTGTGACAGTTTGTTCTGAGTCTCCTCACTCTCCGTCCTGTGACAGTTTGTTCTGAGTCTCCTCACTCTCCGTCCTGTGACAGTTTGTTCTGAGTCTCCTCACTCTCCGTCCTGTGACAGTTTGTTCTGAGTCTCCTCACTCTCCGTCCTGTGACAGTTTGTTCTGAGTCTCCTCACTCTCCGTCCTGTGACAGTTTGTTCTGAGTCTCCTCACTCTCCGTCCTGTGACAGTTTGTTCTGAGTCTCCTCACTCTCCGTCCTGTGACAGTTTGTTCTGAGTCTCCTCACTCTCGTCCTGTGACAGTTTGTTCTGAGTCTCCTCACTCTCCGTCCTGTGACAGTTTGTTCTGAGTCTCCTCACTCTCCGTCCTGTGACAGTTTGTTCTGAGTCTCCTCACTCTCCGTCCTGTGACAGTTTGTTCTGAGTCTCCTCACTCTCCGTCCTGTGACAGTTTGTTCTGAGTCTCCTCACTCTCCGTCCTGTGACAGTTTGTTCTGAGTCTCCTCACTCTCCGTCCTGTGACAGTTTGTTCTGAGTCTCCTCACTCTCCGTCCTGTGACAGTTTGTTCTGAGTCTCCTCACTCTCCGTCCTGTGACAGTTTGTTCTGAGTCTCCTCACTCTCCGTCCTGTGACAGTTTGTTCTGAGTCTCCTCACTCTCCGTCCTGTGACAGTTTGTTCTGAGTCTCCTCACTCTCCGTCCTGTGACAGTTTGTTCTGAGTCTCCTCACTCTCGTCCTGTGACAGTTTGTTCTGAGTCTCCTCACTCTCCGTCCTGTGACAGTTTGTTCTGAGTCTCCTCACTCTCCGTCCTGTGACAGTTTGTTCTGAGTCTCCTCACTCTCCGTCCTGTGACAGTTTGTTCTGAGTCTCCTCACTCTCCGTCCTGTGACAGTTTGTTCTGAGTCTCCTCACTCTCCGTCCTGTGACAGTTTGTTCTGAGTCTCCTCACTCTCCGTCCTGTGACAGTTTGTTCTGAGTCTCCTCACTCTCGTCCTGTGACAGTTTGTTCTGAGTCTCCTCACTCTCCGTCCTGTGACAGTTTGTTCTGAGTCTCCTCACTCTCCGTCCTGTGACAGTTTGTTCTGAGTCTCCTCACTCTGTCCTGTGACAGTTTGTTCTGAGTCTCCTCACTCTCCGTCCTGTGACAGTTTGTTCTGAGTCTCCTCACTCTCCGTCCTGTGACAGTTTGTTCTGAGTCTCCTCACTCTCCGTCCTGTGACAGTTTGTTCTGAGTCTCCTCACTCTCCGTCCTGTGACAGTTTGTTCTGAGTCTCCTCACTCTCCGTCCTGTGACAGTTTGTTCTGAGTCTCCTCACTCTCCGTCCTGTGACAGTTTGTTCTGAGTCTCCTCACTCTCCGTCCTGTGACAGTTTGTTCTGAGTCTCCTCACTCTCGTCCTGTGACAGTTTGTTCTGAGTCTCCTCACTCTCGTCCTGTGACAGTTTGTTCTGAGTCTCCTCACTCTCCGTCCTGTGACAGTTTGTTCTGAGTCTCCTCACTCTCGTCCTGTGACAGTTTGTTCTGAGTCTCCTCACTCTCCGTCCTGTGACAGTTTGTTCTGAGTCTCCTCACTCTCCGTCCTGTGACAGTTTGTTCTGAGTCTCCTCACTCTCCGTCCTGTGACAGTTTGTTCTGAGTCTCCTCACTCTCCGTCCTGTGACAGTTTGTTCTGAGTCTCCTCACTCTCCGTCCTGTGACAGTTTGTTCTGAGTCTCCTCACTCTCCGTCCTGTGACAGTTTGTTCTGAGTCTCCTCACTCTCCGTCCTGTGACAGTTTGTTCTGAGTCTCCTCACTCTCCGTCCTGTGACAGTTTGTTCTGAGTCTCCTCACTCTCCGTCCTGTGACAGTTTGTTCTGAGTCTCCTCACTCTCCGTCCTGTGACAGTTTGTTCTGAGTCTCCTCACTCTCCGTCCTGTGACAGTTTGTTCTGAGTCTCCTCACTCTCCGTCCTGTGACAGTTTGTTCTGAGTCTCCTCACTCTCCGTCCTGTGACAGTTTGTTCTGAGTCTCCTCACTCTCCGTCCTGTGACAGTTTGTTCTGAGTCTCCTCACTCTGTCCTGTGACAGTTTGTTCTGAGTCTCCTCACTCTCCGTCCTGTGACAGTTTGTTCTGAGTCTCCTCACTCTCCGTCCTGTGACAGTTTGTTCTGAGTCTCCTCACTCTCCGTCCTGTGACAGTTTGTTCTGAGTCTCCTCACTCTCCGTCCTGTGACAGTTTGTTCTGAGTCTCCTCACTCTCCGTCCTGTGACAGTTTGTTCTGAGTCTCCTCACTCTCCGTCCTGTGACAGTTTGTTCTGAGTCTCCTCACTCTCCGTCCTGTGACAGTTTGTTCTGAGTCTCCTCACTCTCCGTCCTGTGACAGTTTGTTCTGAGTCTCCTCACTCTCCGTCCTGTGACAGTTTGTTCTGAGTCTCCTCACTCTCCGTCCTGTGACAGTTTGTTCTGAGTCTCCTCACTCTGTCCTGTGACAGTTTGTTCTGAGTCTCCTCACTCTCCGTCCTGTGACAGTTTGTTCTGAGTCTCCTCACTCTCCGTCCTGTGACAGTTTGTTCTGAGTCTCCTCACTCTCCGTCCTGTGACAGTTTGTTCTGAGTCTCCTCACTCTCCGTCCTGTGACAGTTTGTTCTGAGTCTCCTCACTCTCCGTCCTGTGACAGTTTGTTCTGAGTCTCCTCACTCTCCGTCCTGTGACAGTTTGTTCTGAGTCTCCTCACTCTCCGTCCTGTGACAGTTTGTTCTGAGTCTCCTCACTCTCCGTCCTGTGACAGTTTGTTCTGAGTCTCCTCACTCTCCGTCCTGTGACAGTTTGTTCTGAGTCTCCTCACTCTCCGTCCTGTGACAGTTTGTTCTGAGTCTCCTCACTCTCCGTCCTGTGACAGTTTGTTCTGAGTCTCCTCACTCTCGTCCTGTGACAGTTTGTTCTGAGTCTCCTCACTCTCCGTCCTGTGACAGTTTGTTCTGAGTCTCCTCACTCTCCGTCCTGTGACAGTTTGTTCTGAGTCTCCTCACTCTCCGTCCTGTGACAGTTTGTTCTGAGTCTCCTCACTCTCCGTCCTGTGACAGTTTGTTCTGAGTCTCCTCACTCTCCGTCCTGTGACAGTTTGTTCTGAGTCTCCTCACTCTCCGTCCTGTGACAGTTTGTTCTGAGTCTCCTCACTCTGTCCTGTGACAGTTTGTTCTGAGTCTCCTCACTCTCCGTCCTGTGACAGTTTGTTCTGAGTCTCCTCACTCTCCTGTGACAGTTTGTTCTGAGTCTCCTCACTCTCCGTCCTGTGACAGTTTGTTCTGAGTCTCCTCACTCTCGTCCTGTGACAGTTTGTTCTGAGTCTCCTCACTCTCCGTCCTGTGACAGTTTGTTCTGAGTCTCCTCACTCTCGTCCTGTGACAGTTTGTTCTGAGTCTCCTCACTCTCCGTCCTGTGACAGTTTGTTCTGAGTCTCCTCACTCTCCGTCCTGTGACAGTTTGTTCTGAGTCTCCTCACTCTCGTCCTGTGACAGTTTGTTCTGAGTCTCCTCACTCTCCGTCCTGTGACAGTTTGTTCTGAGTCTCCTCACTCTCCGTCCTGTGACAGTTTGTTCTGAGTCTCCTCACTCTCCGTCCTGTGACAGTTTGTTCTGAGTCTCCTCACTCTCCGTCCTGTGACAGTTTGTTCTGAGTCTCCTCACTCTCCGTCCTGTGACAGTTTGTTCTGAGTCTCCTCACTCTCCGTCCTGTGACAGTTTGTTCTGAGTCTCCTCACTCTCGTCCTGTGACAGTTTGTTCTGAGTCTCCTCACTCTCCGTCCTGTGACAGTTTGTTCTGAGTCTCCTCACTCTCGTCCTGTGACAGTTTGTTCTGAGTCTCCTCACTCTCCGTCCTGTGACAGTTTGTTCTGAGTCTCCTCACTCTCCGTCCTGTGACAGTTTGTTCTGAGTCTCCTCACTCTCGTCCTGTGACAGTTTGTTCTGAGTCTCCTCACTCTCGTCCTGTGACAGTTTGTTCTGAGTCTCCTCACTCTCCGTCCTGTGACAGTTTGTTCTGAGTCTCCTCACTCTCCGTCCTGTGACAGTTTGTTCTGAGTCTCCTCACTCTCCGTCCTGTGACAGTTTGTTCTGAGTCTCCTCACTCTCCGTCCTGTGACAGTTTGTTCTGAGTCTCCTCACTCTCCGTCCTGTGACAGTTTGTTCTGAGTCTCCTCACTCTCCGTCCTGTGACAGTTTGTTCTGAGTCTCCTCACTCTCCGTCCTGTGACAGTTTGTTCTGAGTCTCCTCACTCTCCGTCCTGTGACAGTTTGTTCTGAGTCTCCTCACTCTCCGTCCTGTGACAGTTTGTTCTGAGTCTCCTCACTCTCGTCCTGTGACAGTTTGTTCTGAGTCTCCTCACTCTCGTCCTGTGACAGTTTGTTCTGAGTCTCCTCACTCTCCGTCCTGTGACAGTTTGTTCTGAGTCTCCTCACTCTCCGTCCTGTGACAGTTTGTTCTGAGTCTCCTCACTCTCCGTCCTGTGACAGTTTGTTCTGAGTCTCCTCACTCTCCGTCCTGTGACAGTTTGTTCTGAGTCTCCTCACTCTCCGTCCTGTGACAGTTTGTTCTGAGTCTCCTCACTCTCCGTCCTGTGACAGTTTGTTCTGAGTCTCCTCACTCTCCGTCCTGTGACAGTTTGTTCTGAGTCTCCTCACTCTCCGTCCTGTGACAGTTTGTTCTGAGTCTCCTCACTCTCCGTCCTGTGACAGTTTGTTCTGAGTCTCCTCACTCTCCGTCCTGTGACAGTTTGTTCTGAGTCTCCTCACTCTCCGTCCTGTGACAGTTTGTTCTGAGTCTCCTCACTCTCCGTCCTGTGACAGTTTGTTCTGAGTCTCCTCACTCTCCGTCCTGTGACAGTTTGTTCTGAGTCTCCTCACTCTCCGTCCTGTGACAGTTTGTTCTGAGTCTCCTCACTCTCCGTCCTGTGACAGTTTGTTCTGAGTCTCCTCACTCTCCGTCCTGTGACAGTTTGTTCTGAGTCTCCTCACTCTCCGTCCTGTGACAGTTTGTTCTGAGTCTCCTCACTCTCCGTCCTGTGACAGTTTGTTCTGAGTCTCCTCACTCTCCGTCCTGTGACAGTTTGTTCTGAGTCTCCTCACTCTCCGTCCTGTGACAGTTTGTTCTGAGTCTCCTCACTCTCCGTCCTGTGACAGTTTGTTCTGAGTCTCCTCACTCTCGTCCTGTGACAGTTTGTTCTGAGTCTCCTCACTCTCCGTCCTGTGACAGTTTGTTCTGAGTCTCCTCACTCTCCGTCCTGTGACAGTTTGTTCTGAGTCTCCTCACTCTCCGTCCTGTGACAGTTTGTTCTGAGTCTCCTCACTCTCCGTCCTGTGACAGTTTGTTCTGAGTCTCCTCACTCTCCGTCCTGTGACAGTTTGTTCTGAGTCTCCTCACTCTCCGTCCTGTGACAGTTTGTTCTGAGTCTCCTCACTCTGTCCTGTGACAGTTTGTTCTGAGTCTCCTCACTCTCGTCCTGTGACAGTTTGTTCTGAGTCTCCTCACTCTCGTCCTGTGACAGTTTGTTCTGAGTCTCCTCACTCTCCGTCCTGTGACAGTTTGTTCTGAGTCTCCTCACTCTCCGTCCTGTGACAGTTTGTTCTGAGTCTCCTCACTCTCCGTCCTGTGACAGTTTGTTCTGAGTCTCCTCACTCTCCGTCCTGTGACAGTTTGTTCTGAGTCTCCTCACTCTCCGTCCTGTGACAGTTTGTTCTGAGTCTCCTCACTCTCCGTCCTGTGACAGTTTGTTCTGAGTCTCCTCACTCTCCGTCCTGTGACAGTTTGTTCTGAGTCTCCTCACTCTCCGTCCTGTGACAGTTTGTTCTGAGTCTCCTCACTCTCCGTCCTGTGACAGTTTGTTCTGAGTCTCCTCACTCTCGTCCTGTGACAGTTTGTTCTGAGTCTCCTCACTCTCCGTCCTGTGACAGTTTGTTCTGAGTCTCCTCACTCTCCGTCCTGTGACAGTTTGTTCTGAGTCTCCTCACTCTCCGTCCTGTGACAGTTTGTTCTGAGTCTCCTCACTCTCCGTCCTGTGACAGTTTGTTCTGAGTCTCCTCACTCTCCGTCCTGTGACAGTTTGTTCTGAGTCTCCTCACTCTCCGTCCTGTGACAGTTTGTTCTGAGTCTCCTCACTCTCCGTCCTGTGACAGTTTGTTCTGAGTCTCCTCACTCTCCGTCCTGTGACAGTTTGTTCTGAGTCTCCTCACTCTCCGTCCTGTGACAGTTTGTTCTGAGTCTCCTCACTCTCCGTCCTGTGACAGTTTGTTCTGAGTCTCCTCACTCTCCGTCCTGTGACAGTTTGTTCTGAGTCTCCTCACTCTCGTCCTGTGACAGTTTGTTCTGAGTCTCCTCACTCTCCGTCCTGTGACAGTTTGTTCTGAGTCTCCTCACTCTCCGTCCTGTGACAGTTTGTTCTGAGTCTCCTCACTCTCCGTCCTGTGACAGTTTGTTCTGAGTCTCCTCACTCTCCGTCCTGTGACAGTTTGTTCTGAGTCTCCTCACTCTCCGTCCTGTGACAGTTTGTTCTGAGTCTCCTCACTCTCGTCCTGTGACAGTTTGTTCTGAGTCTCCTCACTCTCCGTCCTGTGACAGTTTGTTCTGAGTCTCCTCACTCTCCGTCCTGTGACAGTTTGTTCTGAGTCTCCTCACTCTCCGTCCTGTGACAGTTTGTTCTGAGTCTCCTCACTCTCCGTCCTGTGACAGTTTGTTCTGAGTCTCCTCACTCTCGTCCTGTGACAGTTTGTTCTGAGTCTCCTCACTCTCCGTCCTGTGACAGTTTGTTCTGAGTCTCCTCACTCTCCGTCCTGTGACAGTTTGTTCTGAGTCTCCTCACTCTGTCCTGTGACAGTTTGTTCTGAGTCTCCTCACTCTCGTCCTGTGACAGTTTGTTCTGAGTCTCCTCACTCTCCGTCCTGTGACAGTTTGTTCTGAGTCTCCTCACTCTCCGTCCTGTGACAGTTTGTTCTGAGTCTCCTCACTCTCCGTCCTGTGACAGTTTGTTCTGAGTCTCCTCACTCTCCGTCCTGTGACAGTTTGTTCTGAGTCTCCTCACTCTCGTCCTGTGACAGTTTGTTCTGAGTCTCCTCACTCTCCGTCCTGTGACAGTTTGTTCTGAGTCTCCTCACTCTCCGTCCTGTGACAGTTTGTTCTGAGTCTCCTCACTCTCCGTCCTGTGACAGTTTGTTCTGAGTCTCCTCACTCTCCGTCCTGTGACAGTTTGTTCTGAGTCTCCTCACTCTCCGTCCTGTGACAGTTTGTTCTGAGTCTCCTCACTCTCCGTCCTGTGACAGTTTGTTCTGAGTCTCCTCACTCTCGTCCTGTGACAGTTTGTTCTGAGTCTCCTCACTCTCCGTCCTGTGACAGTTTGTTCTGAGTCTCCTCACTCTCGTCCTGTGACAGTTTGTTCTGAGTCTCCTCACTCTCCGTCCTGTGACAGTTTGTTCTGAGTCTCCTCACTCTCGTCCTGTGACAGTTTGTTCTGAGTCTCCTCACTCTCCGTCCTGTGACAGTTTGTTCTGAGTCTCCTCACTCTCCGTCCTGTGACAGTTTGTTCTGAGTCTCCTCACTCTCCGTCCTGTGACAGTTTGTTCTGAGTCTCCTCACTCTGTCCTGTGACAGTTTGTTCTGAGTCTCCTCACTCTCGTCCTGTGACAGTTTGTTCTGAGTCTCCTCACTCTCCGTCCTGTGACAGTTTGTTCTGAGTCTCCTCACTCTCCGTCCTGTGACAGTTTGTTCTGAGTCTCCTCACTCTCCGTCCTGTGACAGTTTGTTCTGAGTCTCCTCACTCTCCGTCCTGTGACAGTTTGTTCTGAGTCTCCTCACTCTCGTCCTGTGACAGTTTGTTCTGAGTCTCCTCACTCTCCGTCCTGTGACAGTTTGTTCTGAGTCTCCTCACTCTCCGTCCTGTGACAGTTTGTTCTGAGTCTCCTCACTCTCCGTCCTGTGACAGTTTGTTCTGAGTCTCCTCACTCTCCGTCCTGTGACAGTTTGTTCTGAGTCTCCTCACTCTCCGTCCTGTGACAGTTTGTTCTGAGTCTCCTCACTCTCCGTCCTGTGACAGTTTGTTCTGAGTCTCCTCACTCTCCGTCCTGTGACAGTTTGTTCTGAGTCTCCTCACTCTCGTCCTGTGACAGTTTGTTCTGAGTCTCCTCACTCTCGTCCTGTGACAGTTTGTTCTGAGTCTCCTCACTCTCCGTCCTGTGACAGTTTGTTCTGAGTCTCCTCACTCTCCGTCCTGTGACAGTTTGTTCTGAGTCTCCTCACTCTCGTCCTGTGACAGTTTGTTCTGAGTCTCCTCACTCTCCGTCCTGTGACAGTTTGTTCTGAGTCTCCTCACTCTCCGTCCTGTGACAGTTTGTTCTGAGTCTCCTCACTCTGTCCTGTGACAGTTTGTTCTGAGTCTCCTCACTCTCCGTCCTGTGACAGTTTGTTCTGAGTCTCCTCACTCTCGTCCTGTGACAGTTTGTTCTGAGTCTCCTCACTCTCCGTCCTGTGACAGTTTGTTCTGAGTCTCCTCACTCTCCGTCCTGTGACAGTTTGTTCTGAGTCTCCTCACTCTCCGTCCTGTGACAGTTTGTTCTGAGTCTCCTCACTCTCCGTCCTGTGACAGTTTGTTCTGAGTCTCCTCACTCTCGTCCTGTGACAGTTTGTTCTGAGTCTCCTCACTCTGTCCTGTGACAGTTTGTTCTGAGTCTCCTCACTCTCGTCCTGTGACAGTTTGTTCTGAGTCTCCTCACTCTCCGTCCTGTGACAGTTTGTTCTGAGTCTCCTCACTCTCCGTCCTGTGACAGTTTGTTCTGAGTCTCCTCACTCTCGTCCTGTGACAGTTTGTTCTGAGTCTCCTCACTCTCGTCCTGTGACAGTTTGTTCTGAGTCTCCTCACTCTCCGTCCTGTGACAGTTTGTTCTGAGTCTCCTCACTCTCCGTCCTGTGACAGTTTGTTCTGAGTCTCCTCACTCTCGTCCTGTGACAGTTTGTTCTGAGTCTCCTCACTCTCCGTCCTGTGACAGTTTGTTCTGAGTCTCCTCACTCTCCGTCCTGTGACAGTTTGTTCTGAGTCTCCTCACTCTCCGTCCTGTGACAGTTTGTTCTGAGTCTCCTCACTCTCCGTCCTGTGACAGTTTGTTCTGAGTCTCCTCACTCTCCGTCCTGTGACAGTTTGTTCTGAGTCTCCTCACTCTCCGTCCTGTGACAGTTTGTTCTGAGTCTCCTCACTCTCGTCCTGTGACAGTTTGTTCTGAGTCTCCTCACTCTCCGTCCTGTGACAGTTTGTTCTGAGTCTCCTCACTCTCCGTCCTGTGACAGTTTGTTCTGAGTCTCCTCACTCTCGTCCTGTGACAGTTTGTTCTGAGTCTCCTCACTCTCCGTCCTGTGACAGTTTGTTCTGAGTCTCCTCACTCTCGTCCTGTGACAGTTTGTTCTGAGTCTCCTCACTCTCCGTCCTGTGACAGTTTGTTCTGAGTCTCCTCACTCCGTCCTGTGACAGTTTGTTCTGAGTCTCCTCACTCTCCGTCCTGTGACAGTTTGTTCTGAGTCTCCTCACTCTCGTCCTGTGACAGTTTGTTCTGAGTCTCCTCACTCTCCGTCCTGTGACAGTTTGTTCTGAGTCTCCTCACTCTCCGTCCTGTGACAGTTTGTTCTGAGTCTCCTCACTCTCGTCCTGTGACAGTTTGTTCTGAGTCTCCTCACTCTCGTCCTGTGACAGTTTGTTCTGAGTCTCCTCACTCTCCGTCCTGTGACAGTTTGTTCTGAGTCTCCTCACTCTCCGTCCTGTGACAGTTTGTTCTGAGTCTCCTCACTCTGTCCTGTGACAGTTTGTTCTGAGTCTCCTCACTCTCGTCCTGTGACAGTTTGTTCTGAGTCTCCTCACTCTCCGTCCTGTGACAGTTTGTTCTGAGTCTCCTCACTCTCCGTCCTGTGACAGTTTGTTCTGAGTCTCCTCACTCTCCGTCCTGTGACAGTTTGTTCTGAGTCTCCTCACTCTCCGTCCTGTGACAGTTTGTTCTGAGTCTCCTCACTCTCCGTCCTGTGACAGTTTGTTCTGAGTCTCCTCACTCTCGTCCTGTGACAGTTTGTTCTGAGTCTCCTCACTCTCCGTCCTGTGACAGTTTGTTCTGAGTCTCCTCACTCTCGTCCTGTGACAGTTTGTTCTGAGTCTCCTCACTCTCCGTCCTGTGACAGTTTGTTCTGAGTCTCCTCACTCTCCGTCCTGTGACAGTTTGTTCTGAGTCTCCTCACTCTCCGTCCTGTGACAGTTTGTTCTGAGTCTCCTCACTCTCCGTCCTGTGACAGTTTGTTCTGAGTCTCCTCACTCTCCGTCCTGTGACAGTTTGTTCTGAGTCTCCTCACTCCGTCCTGTGACAGTTTGTTCTGAGTCTCCTCACTCTCCGTCCTGTGACAGTTTGTTCTGAGTCTCCTCACTCTCGTCCTGTGACAGTTTGTTCTGAGTCTCCTCACTCTCCGTCCTGTGACAGTTTGTTCTGAGTCTCCTCACTCTCCGTCCTGTGACAGTTTGTTCTGAGTCTCCTCACTCTCCGTCCTGTGACAGTTTGTTCTGAGTCTCCTCACTCTCCGTCCTGTGACAGTTTGTTCTGAGTCTCCTCACTCTCCGTCCTGTGACAGTTTGTTCTGAGTCTCCTCACTCTCCGTCCTGTGACAGTTTGTTCTGAGTCTCCTCACTCTCCGTCCTGTGACAGTTTGTTCTGAGTCTCCTCACTCTCCGTCCTGTGACAGTTTGTTCTGAGTCTCCTCACTCTCGTCCTGTGACAGTTTGTTCTGAGTCTCCTCACTCTCCGTCCTGTGACAGTTTGTTCTGAGTCTCCTCACTCTCCGTCCTGTGACAGTTTGTTCTGAGTCTCCTCACTCTCCGTCCTGTGACAGTTTGTTCTGAGTCTCCTCACTCTCCGTCCTGTGACAGTTTGTTCTGAGTCTCCTCACTCTCCGTCCTGTGACAGTTTGTTCTGAGTCTCCTCACTCTCCGTCCTGTGACAGTTTGTTCTGAGTCTCCTCACTCTCCGTCCTGTGACAGTTTGTTCTGAGTCTCCTCACTCCCGTCCTGTGACAGTTTGTTCTGAGTCTCCTCACTCTCGTCCTGTGACAGTTTGTTCTGAGTCTCCTCACTCTCCGTCCTGTGACAGTTTGTTCTGAGTCTCCTCACTCTCCGTCCTGTGACAGTTTGTTCTGAGTCTCCTCACTCTCCGTCCTGTGACAGTTTGTTCTGAGTCTCCTCACTCTCCGTCCTGTGACAGTTTGTTCTGAGTCTCCTCACTCTCCGTCCTGTGACAGTTTGTTCTGAGTCTCCTCACTCTCCGTCCTGTGACAGTTTGTTCTGAGTCTCCTCACTCTGTCCTGTGACAGTTTGTTCTGAGTCTCCTCACTCTCGTCCTGTGACAGTTTGTTCTGAGTCTCCTCACTCTCCGTCCTGTGACAGTTTGTTCTGAGTCTCCTCACTCTCGTCCTGTGACAGTTTGTTCTGAGTCTCCTCACTCTCGTCCTGTGACAGTTTGTTTCTGAGTCTCCTCACTTCTGTCCTGTGACAGTTTGTTCTGAGTCTCCTCACTCTCCGTCCTGTGACAGTTTGTTCTGAGTCTCCTCACTCTCCGTCCTGTGACAGTTTGATCTGAGTCTCTTCACTCCGTCCTGTGACAGTTTGTTCTGAGTCTCCTCACTCCGTCCTGTGACAGTTTGTTCTGAGTCTCCTCACTCTCCGTCCTGTGACAGTTTGTTCTGAGTCTCCTCACTCTCCGTCCTGTGACAGTTTGTTCTGAGTCTCCTCACTCCGTCCTGTGACAGTTTGTTCTGAGTCTCCTCACTCTCCGTCCTGTGACAGTTTGTTCTGAGTCTCCTCACTCTCCGTCCTGTGACAGTTTGTTCTGAGTCTCCTCACTCCGTCCTGTGACAGTTTGTTCTGAGTCTCCTCACTCTCCGTCCTGTGACAGTTTGTTCTGAGTCTCCTCACTCTCCGTCCTGTGACAGTTTGTTCTGAGTCTCCTCACTCTCCGTCCTGTGACAGTTTGTTCTGAGTCTCCTCACTCTCGTCCTGTGACAGTTTGTTCTGAGTCTCCTCACTCTCCGTCCTGTGACAGTTTGTTCTGAGTCTCCTCACTCTCCGTCCTGTGACAGTTTGTTCTGAGTCTCCTCACTCTCTGTCCTGTGACAGTTGTCTCTGAGTCTCCTCACTCTCCGTCCTGTGACAGTTTGATCTGAGTCTCCTCACTCTCGTCCTGTGACAGTTTGTTCTGGAGTCTCCTCACTCTCCGTCCTGTGACAGTTTGTTCTGAGTCTCCTCACTCTCCGTCCTGTGACAGTTTGTTCTGAGTCTCCTCACTCTCTGTCCTGTGACAGTTTGATCTGAGTCTCCTCACTCTCCGTCCTGTGACAGTTTGTTCTGAGTCTCCTCACTCTCCGTCCTGTGACAGTTTGTTCTGAGTCTCCTCACTCCGTCCTGTGACAGTTTGTTCTGAGTCTCCTCACTCTGTCCTGTGACAGTTTGTTCTGAGTCTCCTCACTCTCCGTCCTGTGACAGTTTGTTCTGAGTCTCCTCACTCCGTCCTGTGACAGTTTGTTCTGAGTCTCCTCACTCTCGTCCTGTGACAGTTTGTTCTGAGTCTCCTCACTCTCCGTCCTGTGACAGTTTGTTCTGAGTCTCCTCACTCTCCGTCCTGTGACAGTTTGTTCTGAGTCTCCTCACTCTCGTCCTGTGACAGTTTGTTCTGAGTCTCCTCACTCCGTCCTGTGACAGTTTGTTCTGAGTCTCCTCACTCTCCTGTGACAGTTTGTTCTGAGTCTCCTCACTCTCCGTCCTGTGACAGTTTGTTCTGAGTCTCCTCACTCTCCGTCCTGTGACAGTTTGTTCTGAGTCTCCTCACTCTCGTCCTGTGACAGTTTGTTCTGAGTCTCCTCACTCTCCGTCCTGTGACAGTTTGTTCTGAGTCTCCTCACTCTCCGTCCTGTGACAGTTTGTTCTGAGTCTCCTCACTCTCCGTCCTGTGACAGTTTGTTCTGAGTCTCCTCACTCTCGTCCTGTGACAGTTTGTTCTGAGTCTCCTCACTCTCGTCCTGTGACAGTTTGTTCTGAGTCTCCTCACTCTCGTCCTGTGACAGTTTGTTCTGAGTCTCCTCACTCTCCGTCCTGTGACAGTTTGTTCTGAGTCTCCTCACTCTCCGTCCTGTGACAGTTTGTTCTGAGTCTCCTCACTCTCCGTCCTGTGACAGTTTGTTCTGAGTCTCCTCACTCCGTCCTGTGACAGTTTGTTCTGAGTCTCCTCACTCCGTCCTGTGACAGTTTGTTCTGAGTCTCCTCACTCTCCGTCCTGTGACAGTTTGTTCTGAGTCTCCTCACTCTCCGTCCTGTGACAGTTTGTTCTGAGTCTCCTCACTCTCCGTCCTGTGACAGTTTGTTCTGAGTCTCCTCACTCCGTCCTGTGACAGTTTGTTCTGAGTCTCCTCACTCTCGTCCTGTGACAGTTTGTTCTGAGTCTCCTCACTCTGTCCTGTGACAGTTTGTTCTGAGTCTCCTCACTCTCCGTCCTGTGACAGTTTGTTCTGAGTCTCCTCACTCTCCGTCCTGTGACAGTTTGTTCTGAGTCTCCTCACTCTCCGTCCTGTGACAGTTTGTTCTGAGTCTCCTCACTCTCCGTCCTGTGACAGTTTGTTCTGAGTCTCCTCACTCGTCCTGTGACAGTTTGTTCTGAGTCTCCTCACTCTCCGTCCTGTGACAGTTTGTTCTGAGTCTCCTCACTCTCCGTCCTGTGACAGTTTGTTCTGAGTCTCCTCACTCTCCGTCCTGTGACAGTTTGTTCTGAGTCTCCTCACTCTCCGTCCTGTGACAGTTTGTTCTGAGTCTCCTCACTCTCGTCCTGTGACAGTTTGTTCTGAGTCTCCTCACTCTCCGTCCTGTGACAGTTTGTTCTGAGTCTCCTCACTCTGTCCTGTGACAGTTTGTTCTGAGTCTCCTCACTCCGTCCTGTGACAGTTTGTTCTGAGTCTCCTCACTCTCGTCCTGTGACAGTTTGTTCTGAGTCTCCTCACTCTCCGTCCTGTGACAGTTTGTTCTGAGTCTCCTCACTCTCCGTCCTGTGACAGTTTGTTCTGAGTCTCCTCACTCTCCGTCCTGTGACAGTTTGTTCTGAGTCTCCTCACTCTCGTCCTGTGACAGTTTGTTCTGAGTCTCCTCACTCTCCGTCCTGTGACAGTTTGTTCTGAGTCTCCTCACTCTCCGTCCTGTGACAGTTTGTTCTGAGTCTCCTCACTCTCCGTCCTGTGACAGTTTGTTCTGAGTCTCCTCACTCTCCGTCCTGTGACAGTTTGTTCTGAGTCTCCTCACTCTGTCCTGTGACAGTTTGTTCTGAGTCTCCTCACTCCGTCCTGTGACAGTTTGTTCTGAGTCTCCTCACTCTGTCCTGTGACAGTTTGTTCTGAGTCTCCTCACTCTCCGTCCTGACAGTTTGTCTCTGAGTCTCTCACTCTCCGTCCTGTGACAGTTTGTTCTGAGTCTCCTCACTCTCCGTCCTGTGACAGTTTGTTCTGAGTCTCCTCCACTCCGTCCTGTGACAGTTTGTTCTGAGTCTCCTCACTCTCTGTCCTGTGACAGTTTGTTCTGAGTCTCCTCACTCTCGTCCTGTGACAGTTTGTTCTGAGTCTCCTCACTCTCCGTCCTGTGACAGTTTGTTCTGAGTCTCCTCACTCCGTCCTGTGACAGTTTGTTCTGAGTCTCCTCACTCTCGTCCTGTGACAGTTTGTTCTGAGTCTCCTCACTCCGTCCTGTGACAGTTTGTTCTGAGTCTCCTCACTCTCGTCCTGTGACAGTTTGTTCTGAGTCTCCTCACTCTCCGTCCTGTGACAGTTTGTTCTGAGTCCTCACTCTCCGTCCTGTGACAGTTTGTTCTGAGTCTCCTCACTCTCCGTCCTGTGACAGTTTGTTCTGAGTCTCCTCACTCTCCGTCCTGTGACAGTTTGTTCTGAGTCTCCTCACTCTCCGTCCTGTGACAGTTTGTTCTGAGTCTCCTCACTCCCCGTCCTGTGACAGTTTGTTCTGAGTCTCCTCACTCTCTGTCCTGTGACAGTTTGTTCTGAGTCTCCTCACTCTGTCCTGTGACAGTTTGTTCTGAGTCTCCTCACTCTCCGTCCTGTGACAGTTTGTTCTGAGTCTCCTCACTCTCCGTCCTGTGACAGTTTGTTCTGAGTCTCCTCACTCTCTGTCCTGTGACAGTTTGTTCTGAGTCTCCTCACTCTCCGTCCTGTGACAGTTTGTTCTGAGTCTCCTCACTCTCTGTCCTGTGACAGTTTGTTCTGAGTCTCCTCACTCTCCGTCCTGTGACAGTTTGTTCTGAGTCTCCTCACTCTCCGTCCTGTGACAGTTTGTTCTGAGTCTCCTCACTCCGTCCTGTGACAGTTTGTTCTGAGTCTCCTCACTCTCCGTCCTGTGACAGTTTGTTCTGAGTCTCCTCACTCTCCGTCCTGTGACAGTTTGTTCTGAGTCTCCTCACTCTCCGTCCTGTGACAGTTTGTTCTGAGTCTCCTCACTCTCCGTCTGTGACAGTTTGTTCTGAGTCTCCTCACTCTCCGTCCTGTGACAGTTTGTTCTGAGTCTCCTCACTCTCCGTCTGTGACAGTTTGTTCTGAGTCTCCTCACTCTCCGTCCTGTGACAGTTTGTTCTGTGAGTCCACTCCCTCCAATTTTCACTCTCCGTCCTGTGACAGTTTGTTCTGAGTCTCCTCACTCTCCGTCCTGTGACAGTTTGTTCTGAGTCTCCTCACTCTCGTCCTGTGACAGTTTGTTCTGAGTCTCCTCACTCTCCGTCCTGTGACAGTTTGTTCTGAGTCTCCTCACTCTCCGTCCTGTGACAGTTTGTTTCTGAGTCTCCTCACTCTCCGTCCTGTGACAGTTTGTTCTGAGTCTCCTCACTCTCGTCCTGTGACAGTTTGTTCTGAGTCTCCTCACTCCGTCCTGTGACAGTTTGTTCTGAGTCTCCTCACTCTCTGTCCTGTCCTGTGACAGTTTGTTCTGAGTCTCCTCACTCTCTGTCTGTGACAGTTTGTTCTGAGTCTCCTCACTCTCGTCCTGTGACAGTTTGTTCTGAGTCTCCTCACTCTCCGTCCTGTGACAGTTTGTTCTGAGTCTCCTCACTCTCCGTCCTGTGACAGTTTGTTCTGAGTCTCCTCACTCCGTCCTGTGACAGTTTGTCTGAGTCTCCTCTCTCTGTCCTGACAGTTTGTTCTGAGTCTCCTCACTCTCTGTCCTGTGACAGTTTGTTCTGAGTCTCCTCACTCTCCGTCCTGACAGTTTGTTCTGAGTCTCCTCACTCTCCGTCCTGTGACAGTTTGTTCTGAGTCTCCTCACTCTGTCCTGACAGTTTGTTCTGAGTCTCCTCACTCTCCGTCCTGTGACAGTTTGTTCTGAGTCTCCTCACTCTCTGTCCTGTGACAGTTTGTTCTGAGTCTCCTCACTCTGTCCTGTGACAGTTTGTTCTGAGTCTCCTCACTCTCCGTCCTGTGACAGTTTGTTCTGAGTCTCCTCACTCTCCGTCCTGTGACAGTTTGTTCTGAGTTCTCCTCTCCGTCCTGTGACAGTTTGTTCTGAGTCTCTCACTCTCTCCGTCCTGTGACAGTTTGTTCTGAGTCTCCTCACTCCGTCCTGTGACAGTTTGTTCTGAGTCTCCTCACTCTCCGTCCTGTGACAGTTTGTTCTGAGTCTCCTCACTCTGTCCTGTGACAGTTTGTTCTGAGTCTCCTCACTCTCCGTCCTGTGACAGTTTGTTCTGAGTCTCCTCACTCTCTGTCCTGTGACAGTTTGTTCTGAGTCTCCTCACTCTCCGTCCTGTGACAGTTTGTTCTGAGTCTCCTCACTCTCTGTCCTGTGACAGTTTGTTCTGAGTCTCCTCTCTCCGTCCTGTGACAGTTTGTTCTGAGTCTCCTCACTCTCCGTCCTGTGACAGTTTGTTCTGAGTCTCCTCACTCTCCGTCCTGTGACAGTTTGTTCTGAGTCTCCTCACTCTCTGTCCTGTGACAGTTTGTTCTGAGTCTCCTCACTCCGTCCTGTGACAGTTTGTTCTGAGTCTCCTCACTCCGTCCTGTGACAGTTTGTTCTGAGTCTCCTCACTCCGTCCTGTGACAGTTTGTTCTGTCTCCTCACTCTCCGTCCTGTGACAGTTTGTTCTGAGTCTCCTCACTCTCGTCTGTGACAGTTTGTTCTGAGTCTCCTCACTCTCCGTCCTTTGACAGTTTGTTCTGAGTCTCCTACTCTCGTCCTGTGACAGTTTGTTCTGAGTCTCCTCACTCTCCGTCCTGTGACAGTTTGTTCTGAGTCTCCTCACTCTCCGTCCTGTGACAGTTTGTTCTGAGTCTCCTCACTCCCGTCCTGTGACAGTTTGTTCTGAGTCTCTCACTCGTCCTGTGACAGTTTGTTCTGGTCTCCTCACTCTCCGTCTGTGACGTTTGTTCTGAGTCTCATCACTCTCAGTCCTGTGACAGTTCTGTTCTGAGTCTCCACTCTCCGTCCTGTGACAGTTTGTTCTGAGTCTCCTCACTCTCCGTCTGTGACAGTTTGTTCTGAGTCTCCCTCACTCTCGTCCTGTGACAGTTTGTTCTGAGTCTCCTCACTCCTCCTGTGACAGTTTGTTCTGAGTCTCCTCACTCGGTCCTGTGACAGTTTGTTCTGAGTCTCCTCACTCTCCGTCCTGTGACAGTTTGTTCTGAGTCTCCTCACTCTGTCCTGTGGCAGTTTGTTCTGAGTCTCCTCACTCTCCGTCCTGTGACAGTTTGTTCTGAGTCTCCTCACTCTCTGTCCTGTGGACAGTTTTGTTCTGAGTCTCCTCACTCTGTCCTGTGACAGTTTGTTCTGAGTCTCCTCACTCTCGTCCTGTGACAGTTTGTTCTGAGTCTCTCTCTCCGTCCTGTGACAGTTTGTTCTGAGTCTCCTCACTCTCAGTCCTGTGACAGTTTGTTCTGAGTCTCCTCACTCTCGTCCTGTGACAGTTTGTTCTGAGTCTCCTCACTCTCAGTCCTGTGACAGTTTGTTCTGAGTTCCTCAACTCTCGTCCTGTGACAGTTTGTTCTGAGTCTCCTCACTCTCGTCCTGTGACAGTTTGATCTGAGTCTCCTCACTCTCCGTCCTGTGACAGTTTGATCTGAGTCTCTCCTC